>JAHPZR010041266.1:27500-42500 GCA_019787425.1 Platygyra sinensis | reverse complement strand
ACCTTGGTCAGAAAGTGTGAAAAGCTTTCAAGTTTGAGTCATCGAGAAGAGTTTTAGTTGTGCACTGGCACATAACACCTTGTAAAAGTACTGCGAAAAACTTTGATCGTCATTTGCCAGATGTTGGATCAAAATTTTTAATTTCTCGACAACTCTATCAGCGTTCCCTTGCGCTGGCTGCCTTGGTATTAGTTCGAGCTGGATATGTGGAGATGATTGCTGGCCAGTTTCAGAGTCAGGGAAAGAAAATATCTTAGCATTGGATTCGTCTTCAGTATCTTCGAGACCCTGATGGTTTTTCGTGGCTGGCAAAGATTCAAGTCGACGCTTAATTCGGTTCAGCTCATCAAAATACTCAACTCCTTGATGGATTTTTCGCAAGGACAGAATTGTTGGCGTTAGCTGGCGTTGAATCTCTTATCCTGGCCAGCCAAAAAAGAGACTGATGTAAAACTAGGTCATCCTCTGTAGTTTTGCGGCATTTTTGCTCTCTGCCCGTCCGAGCTCACCACTGTCGAACAGTTTCGTCATCTGCTCATTGGAAATTGGTTTCTGACCGTTTCGTATGGGCTCTATTAGACCGGAAATGTTGCCTGTTTTTCTGAGGTCTGGCAAATAATGCTCTAATGCTCTATTTGCCTCATAAAAGCGGGGTCAGAGATAGTGGAAACGGTTGGTTGAGGGGCAGCGAGCGCAGGAGACAATCAATGGAGGCTCTCAATATGGATTTCATTGATGAATTTTTGGTAAACTGACAGTGTGCCATCTTTATTCCTCGCAGACATGCAAAACTCTTCCCAAAAACATTCAGTTCCTCTGTTGACATTTCTCCTGACGGTTTTGAAAATTGGTGCCACCAGGACTAGCACGCCAGTCAGTAATAGTAAGGTAAAAATTGTTGTTGTACCATTGAATATTCTCATTCTGAACTTTATGGCTTTTTTGTTGTTACTGGGTCGGCATTGTCCTTAATGTCTTATATTTCTTATTCAGACAGCACACCAAATTGATTTTTTTTTTCATCCAATTTTTTGCCGACGGAATTAACTTGGCTTCTCACAAAAAATGTTATGCCAGGCCACATTTGCCGCATTAATTTCCATATAAGGTCAAACGTAGGCATAATGGCTGGTAACCGAGATACAGTGAACCAATCAGAAAGCTAGAATTGCATTTTCCGAAGTTGAGAATTTAATAAAATAATAATAACTATAACAGTCCGGGATCGTTATCATTTTTGATAACCATATGACGTCATATAATGGCGGCCATTTCAAAAATTGGGAATTTTCGTATTCACTTCGCTTTGCTCGTTATTTGTTCGATTATGCTCGGGTGTTTTACCCATAACTCTATTCGATAAGTACCAAGAAAGGAAGAGCCTCGCGTGTTTTGAAGATGGCGGCTGCGGACCAGCGTAAACGATGTAAAATGCTACTCGTAAAGTGAAACAGCGCTTGCAATTTTGCATACAGATCAGGTATGTTTTTCATTTTGTCATTAGATTTAAGTTGCTTGCAGATTTTTGCGACAATCACAAAAAATATGTCGTTAATCTTCACGCTATATACTTGGGATTTAATCTGTTTTTAGTGTTGTGCACGATCTGTGAAAAAAGTGCACGGGGTTGTTTTGATTTGCGATGTGGCTGTTCGTAACGGCGGCCATATCTACATCTGTAATTGATGTGTTCCTAGGTATTGAGATGGCGGATGCTGGTACCCATAGAATCAAAACAGCAAATTTATGTCGATTTTGTGGCAAGACTGCGTCTTCGATTCAAAACGGCCGGACTTCTGCAAGACCTAAAGAAAAATTCAAGCTTGAATTCGAACGACATGATATCGACATTGAAGAGGACAGCGATTTTATTCATCCCCGCCGGCCTAATGTTTGCCTGACGTACGTGAGGTATTTTTATCGCCTGAGACGGTCAATCGGCAAATGCATTAAAAGGTAAGTTGCCTATATTTTTGAGTCCAAGATTCAATGTCCACACATTCGTGGTCCTGAGATATTTTCAAGAAATGCCGGCCAAACTGGGTCAGTTTTCTGGCACACCAGTCATTAATATAATGAAGCTTATCGTTGGATTCAGCGAGTGACAACAATGGGGTAACAGGCCTACGCAACTCCTATCCGCGTGTAATAGCCGCTTTAGGAAGTTTTGCTCGAACTAGTATATCTCTAAGGATCTGCCCCTTTTGTATGGTACGATCTGGGGATCTTTGAATATTTCGCTAAGCAAAAATCCTGTGGTTTTGGAAGGACATAGCTCATATGTCAGGTTGGCTTCCGCTGCAATCAGCGTGAAATTTGTAGAGTTTTGACACCTCTTTTTTTGCCAGGTTTTCTTCTCTCTCGGCTCGTTTGTATTGCCAGATATGTTTTAAGCTCTCTAAATGTTAGCTCTGGAGGAACAAATATTCCGTGAACATGTTAGCTACTTGCATTTTACGTGTTACTACGCCGAGCCTGGCCGTTGAATTAAACTTATACTGTTTGTTATCACGCAAACTAAACGAATTAAGTTGCAGCTTTTCAAGATGTATTTACTGTTACTTTTTCGTTTTTATTTACTACAGACTGTTGAACAAGCAGCTTCGCCCGCTACCAAGAAAATGAAGCCTGAGGGAAAATGGAAGCTATTATCATGTTAGTGTCAATAAACAACGCTTTTGTGAACAGAATATTTGTTGTCTACCTTCGCTGTGTCATTTTACTCGCGGAACAAATATCACACGGTGTGGAAATTAAATTCGCAGTAACTTTGGACGAAGACAGTTTTCTTCCATACATTTCTGTTTTTATTCCATGATCCCATAACCTGTTATGAAGCAAACCTAAATTTAATTCAATGACGCTGCATTGTGATGTTGTGAGTAGCCCCTTTCATCGCAGCGCCTCGTCGACCGGCATATTGAATTATACACTGTTGCTACCAAATAACGTCACGTGAACGAGATCCTGTGCAACGATTGGTTTATGGTTTGTTTTGGTGAGGTTATCAAAAATGATAACGATCCCGGACTGTATAAGGGGTAAACACAATTATTGTTTTCCCAGTAGATTACATTGTGTACGTGGCAATATGTTCAAATAAACAACTTGTTAAAAATCCCAACTGGCTGGAAACAGACAAGTTAGCAATATATAAAGTGTGTGTGTGGATCATTGACCACTAATTCATCGAGTGGAAAGAGGGAACTCTGGGCCGGGTTGTTCGAAAGCCGGTTAACGTTAACCCAAGATTAAGTGTTAACTGAAGCACTATTTTTTCTTGGTTAAAAATGTTTTCACGTCTAACGTTTGGTGTAGTTTGAGATTACTACAGCTAAAACCTGGGGGGCAAACGTCATAAGCAGAATCCGGCGCCAAAACCACACTTTTTAGAGCTCTGCCAAAAAGAGGAATTAGGAAGAGAGAGAGAAAAGGGGAAGGAAAGAAAGAGAAAAGGAACAGCGTACAAAAATAGAGATAGGAATTGAATCCTGAAATTCCCTAAGGAATACCGCTGCCGAATTGCAAGAAACCTTTAACCAGATGTAATTCAATCTGTATGCTAAAACGAAAAACCACTTAAAGAAATGTTGATCAACCAACTATTTATTTTCGTTAACGTCTGTTCCCGCTATATCCATAGATGTCTTTAGTTTAGCCATGTGGATTACATTAACTTGTCAAAAATATCTATGTAGTTTCTACTAGCAAATCACGAGAGTCTAAAATCAGTCTATTCAAGTCCCATTCTGCACGATGTTTCGTCGAAATCCAATGATAACCCCTTATTGTCGTCACTTGGTACAAACAGCACAGGTCAGCTCCCTTCCGTTGACATATGGAAGACACGGAAGAGCACCACAAGCTCCTTCCACCGGGTACAGTAACGCGCCATCCTTACCAGTTTGACTACCAGGGACATACTCTGCATCTTCGTCAACACAAATGTAGTCACGTTGCTTCTTGTGGTTGTAGTATTCAGTCATCAGGTACCCATGATACTCCTCGGTCCAGCCAGACGGGCAATCATTCCTTGCGGGCATCATTAGCATTGAACCACGTGACTTGACGAAGCAAATCACGCACGGTGCATCATGGTCAAAGAGGCTTTTCTTAAATGGGTTAAAAGCGTGGACTTCATATTCAGTGCCATACACGTATCCCGAGCTCTGCGATCCTTCTTTGTACTTGTCGTACTTTGGATTGTTTGGAAGGCAAAGATAATTTACTCCGCCACCTTGGTGACTGTAATGATCGCCACCAATTATACCTAATACACCAGAAAAGTTCTCATTATTCTCAAAAGAATGTGCAACCAATTTTTTTCTAGCTTTCTACTTTTTCCTACTATACGCGTAACTGATACAAAGCCTCTGCGACCTTTTATAAATTGATTATATTCTTTTTTTTATGCATATTTAACGTCAAAAATGGCAAGTGTTTTTATATTGGACATCCATCATATCGACTAAGATCTTTCTAGAAGTTCAGTCTATCCTAAGTCCGACACCTAAGTTTGTGTCTAGAAGGAAACACATCCGTTACCAACAGTGTGAGCATAATTTTTGTCAATTCGCGCATTTTAAAACATTAGAAAAAACTCTTTATTAATTATATCTAGAATAGCAACCTTTTTTCTCCTCCATCTTTGCTGTTTCGTTTTTTTGTTAAAGTTTAGAGCCTGATAGTTTCCTTTGTGGGCAATATCTTCTAAATTATATCAAGAGACTATGAGGTCTCATAGTCTCTTGATTGTATATATGTTATTTTTCTGTTTCCCTTTTTCTGTCAGAAGTGGTAATTGCAAGTATTGTAACTTGTTTTGTTCTTTTATTTTGTTGTTAATGTTGATAATTAAAAAGATTTCTAGAAAAGCCGATTCATAAGCAGATCACTTGATGTACCTTTGTAAACAATTTCAGAGCCACTAGGACAAGTGGTCCTTCCCCACCGAACATACTTGACCCCAGACTCCCCAGTTCGTCCTTTTTCTCCTTTCTCTCCTTGTGCTCCTACAGCTACGGGCTCTCCTTTTTGACCAGGGGGGGCCTGGGACAGAAACACTGGAACCAGGCTTCCCATCCTCTCCTACAGTAAAATAAAAACTTGCTACTTTATACTAGAGGGTCAAGATGGCCTTTAATGAAACGTGAAACAGAACATGAAAATGAGAAGTTAAACCATATACTGAGGAGAGGGGAAAACCGTATGAGGGACTCAATCTGTAGTCAATGACGTGATGTGAATCGCTTGTTGTCCCTGGAAGCAGACTATTACGGAGAAAAGTGAATCCAACTAGTCATGAGGTAGCTGTTAAAACAATTCCAGCTGTACACTGTAGAGTTCATGTACCATAAGTAAATGTTTTACCGACATTATTAATTCGCTGTAACTCAGAAGCTCAGTTGTTTCTATGCTTATTCAGGCATAATTTTCGAATGATGAAGGATGTTAGAACTGGATTCAAAATTTACGTACAACAGGTCCCTGAAATTTGGCATGAATTACAAAAGTCATTTTCCAGCAAAAGTTTATCATATCTTACCTTTACGTCCTGGGGTACCTGACTTTCCCGGCATTCCTGGTGTACCGGGTACTCCAGAAATCCCTGGGGTACCCGGTTTTCCCGGAGGTCCTGGAGGTCCAATGGGACCTTCTTTGCCGTCACGGCCGTCTCGGCCTGAAAAGTTGTAAAAGGAAAAATTGAAAACCTGTCTTTAAAAAAGACCACTAGAAACGAAACTGTGCCAACAGTTGTAACGGTTTTCAAATTTCATTTAGTACTTGCACAAACCTTTGAGGTAAGATAAAAACCCCCAGTCACTCCCTCCTTTTGGAGACATATCAGAACAATTGTTACCATTGATCCTGTAAGAAGGAAGTCCCAAAAAAGTGAAAAAGTAGTCATGTGACAGACATATTTATATTTATAATTCTAGGTCGTTGGAAATCAAATACTTTTCAGAAGTACATTAGGGTTCTCTCTTTGTCCCCGTAGCCACTGATAGCTAGCTTTTCCCAATCGGAATTAATTGTAAGGACGGCACGCCTTTACTGTGAACCTACTTTTATATTCAAGTTTAGTTGTACTTGCTTACGATTTGTTTGCAAGGGCAGCATTTCCTCATTTTGTGCCATGTTTTGACAGTTTAATTTTTATTGACGCTATGGTTAATGTTTTTAAGTGTCATTGTCAGAGAAAACCGGGCAGAACCAAAAGGTCGAGGTCGGCCGTTTACCTTCATCTTTTCACAGTATTAAAGCTATCCGAAAAGATTAAGAACCATGATATTTGCCGAGGAAGGCGTTCATTTTTCTTCGAGATATTACCTGATTATGATTTTGGCTTCTCAAGCGGTCTAAAATGGCCGAAATTTCGGCCAACTTTAGGTGAGCCTAAAAGATACTTCGTACACATTCCAGAAACTCTTATTTTCGTGCGATAATATTTGGCCCCTTATTAGTTGACTGAGATATATTTGAATTTTTTCACTTTAATTCTACGGTTTTCACGAGGTGCCAAATATCATCGCCGAATCGTTAAGGAGCGTGACCTAAATTTTGGCTATTTTCAGCGAGTCGTTTTCCAAAGTGCGGCAGTTTATTTCCACAAAAAGACGATTTTCTGCTAGTCTTCTACAACGATATCAATATCTAGTTTAGTTAAAATTGGTATCTACAAGCAAATCGGAGTAATTGGTCCCGCAAAGTCCAAAAAAAATCATTGGTCAGACATATTTCCCGCCAAATGTTTAGCGAAGAGTGTCACCTTATTCCGACTTTCTGCGCTTGTTATCCATGAGTTCCTGAAAGATCTGCACAAAATAGTTAGCTGGACTGCAAAATAGAACATTTAAGCTGTGACATCGGGAATAACTTATGCAAACATTTCAAACTCGCCAAATTCTTGCCATAGTCTGAGACTAAATTTTCCCGCGAAAATTCTATTTTTAACGTCACGCTGCAAAAACAAACTGGATCCTCAGTTCGCTGCCTTTTTTGTTTTTATGTAGAGCAAACTGCAAGTTAACAGTTAGCGAAGCTTCACCCGAAATTTAATTTTGGGACTACTGCGTACGTCTTGTTTACATTGATTTTCTCGTGGTTTCCCACTGTCTTTTTGACGATCAAAGAAGGAGTTTAGGATTGGTTTCGATGTTTCAACATGGTCAAAATTGTTAAGGACTCTCATTCCGTAATGTCTCTGTCGTAGTGACTCAATTCCTTCGACAACTTTCCTTTGTTTTAATCCTCTCAAGAAAGTGACCCGGCACGAGATAAGAAAGTGCTCAATGCTCGTTTTAGTTTCAACGATTTTGATTCGACTCCAGAGAAATTCAAACTGGTCGTTTTTACTCTGAAAACGCATCATATGTTTTCCGTCCACACTTCGCCGGAGAAATTTGAAAACGGTACAAGCATCGATGACTTTAAATTTGTGTTTGAGGAAAACTCGTGTGGGTAAATCACATGATTATTTTAAAGACGTCTTCCTCTTCGAAAAGCTCCCTTTTCCTTTCATACAATAGTTAAGGTTACCGCGTATGCCTTCAGGGGTGCCTCGCGTCCAAGTAATATAGCGCGTCCAGTTTAAACTGTAGATACCTAAACCCCTATATTAAGTCCAAATATACCAATAATTTTGAAATAAAATGAAAATTGTCGAATTTTTCACGACTTCTAAATCCAAGCGTTCGAATGACAATTTTCATTTTATTTCAAAATTATTGGTATATTTGGGACTTAATATAGGGGTTTAGGTATCTACAGTTTAAACTGGACGCGCTATATTACTTGGACGCGAGGCACCCCTGAAGGCATACGCGGTAACCTTAACTATTGTATGAAAGGAAAAGGGAGCTTTTCGAAGAGGAAGACGTCTTTAAAATAATCATGTGATTTACCCACACGAGTTTTCCTCAAACACAAATTTAAAGTCATCGATGCTTGTACCGTTTTCAAATTTCTCCGGCGAAGTGTGGACGGAAAACATATGATGCGTTTTCAGAGTAAAAACGACCAGTTTGAATTTCTCTGGAGTCGAATCAAAATCGTTGAAACTAAAACGAGCATTGAGCACTTTCTTATCTCGTGCCGGGTCACTTTCTTGAGAGGATTAAAACAAAGGAAAGTTGTCGAAGGAATTGAGTCACTACGACAGAGACATTACGGAATGAGAGTCCTTAACAATTTTGACCATGTTGAAACATCGAAACCAATCCTAAACTCCTTCTTGATCGTCAAAAAGACAGTGGGAAACCACGAGAAAATCAATGTAAACAAGACGTACGCAGTAGTCCCAAAATTAAATTTCGGGTGAAGCTTCGCTAACTGTTAACTTGCAGTTTGCTCTACATAAAAACAAAAAAGGCAGCGAACTGAGGATCCAGTTTGTTTTTGCAGCGTGACGTTAAAAATAGAATTTTCGCGGGAAAATTTAGTCTCAGACTATGGCAAGAATTTGGCGAGTTTGAAATGTTTGCATAAGTTATTCCCGATGTCACAGCTTAAATGTTCTATTTTGCAGTCCAGCTAACTATTTTGTGCAGATCTTTCAGGAACTCATGGATAACAAGCGCAGAAAGTCGGAATAAGGTGACACTCTTCGCTAAACATTTGGCGGGAAATATGTCTGACCAATGATTTTTTTTGGACTTTGCGGGACCAATTACTCCGATTTGCTTGTAGATACCAATTTTAACTAAACTAGATATTGATATCGTTGTAGAAGACTAGCAGAAAATCGTCTTTTTGTGGAAATAAACTGCCGCACTTTGGAAAACGACTCGCTGAAAATAGCCAAAATTTAGGTCACGCTCCTTAACGATTCGGCGATGATATTTGGCACCTCGTGAAAACCGTAGAATTAAAGTGAAAAAATTCAAATATATCTCAGTCAACTAATAAGGGGCCAAATATTATCGCACGAAAATAAGAGTTTCTGGAATGTGTACGAAGTATCTTTTAGGCTCACCTAAAGTTGGCCGAAATTTCGGCCATTTTAGACCGCTTGAGAAGCCAAAATCATAATCAGGTAATATCTCGAAGAAAAATGAACGCCTTCTCGGCAAATATCATGGTTCTTAATCTTTTCGGATAGCTTTAATACTGTGAAAAGATGAAGGTAAACGGCCGACCTCGACCTTTTGGTTCTGCCCGGTTTTCTCTGACAATGACACTTAAAAACATTAACCATAGCGTCAATAAAAATTAAACTGTCAAAAACATGGCACAAAATGAGGAAATGCTGCCCTTGCAAACAAATCGTAAGCAAGTACAACTAAACTTGAATATAAAAGTAGGTTCACAGTAAAGGCGTGCCGTCCTTACAATTAATTCCGATTGGGAAAAGCTAGCTATCAGTGGCTACGGGGACAAAGAGAGAACCCTAATGTACTTCTGAAAAGTATTTGATTTCCAACGACCTAGAATTATAAATATAAATATGTCTGTCACATGACTACTTTTTCACTTTTTTGGGACTTCCTTCTTACAGGATCAATGGTAACAATTGTTCTGATATGTCTCCAAAAGGAGGGAGTGACTGGGGGTTTTTATCTTACCTCAAAGGTTTGTGCAAGTACTAAATGAAATTTGAAAACCGTTACAACTGTTGGCACAGTTTCGTTTCTAGTGGTCTTTTTAAAGACAGGTTTTCAATTTTTCCTTTTACAACTTTTCAGGCCGAGACGGCCGTGACGGCAAAGAAGGTCCCATTGGACCTCCAGGACCTCCGGGAAAACCGGGTACCCCAGGGATTTCTGGAGTACCCGGTACACCAGGAATGCCGGGAAAGTCAGGTACCCCAGGACGTAAAGGTAAGATATGATAAACTTTTGCTGGAAAATGACTTTTGTAATTCATGCCAAATTTCAGGGACCTGTTGTACGTAAATTTTGAATCCAGTTCTAACATCCTTCATCATTCGAAAATTATGCCTGAATAAGCATAGAAACAACTGAGCTTCTGAGTTACAGCGAATTAATAATGTCGGTAAAACATTTACTTATGGTACATGAACTCTACAGTGTACAGCTGGAATTGTTTTAACAGCTACCTCATGACTAGTTGGATTCACTTTTCTCCGTAATAGTCTGCTTCCAGGGACAACAAGCGATTCACATCACGTCATTGACTACAGATTGAGTCCCTCATACGGTTTTCCCCTCTCCTCAGTATATGGTTTAACTTCTCATTTTCATGTTCTGTTTCACGTTTCATTAAAGGCCATCTTGACCCTCTAGTATAAAGTAGCAAGTTTTTATTTTACTGTAGGAGAGGATGGGAAGCCTGGTTCCAGTGTTTCTGTCCCAGGCCCCCCCTGGTCAAAAAGGAGAGCCCGTAGCTGTAGGAGCACAAGGAGAGAAAGGAGAAAAAGGACGAACTGGGGAGTCTGGGGTCAAGTATGTTCGGTGGGGAAGGACCACTTGTCCTAGTGGCTCTGAAATTGTTTACAAAGGTACATCAAGTGATCTGCTTATGAATCGGCTTTTCTAGAAATCTTTTTAATTATCAACATTAACAACAAAATAAAAGAACAAAACAAGTTACAATACTTGCAATTACCACTTCTGACAGAAAAAGGGAAACAGAAAAATAACATATATACAATCAAGAGACTATGAGACCTCATAGTCTCTTGATATAATTTAGAAGATATTGCCCACAAAGGAAACTATCAGGCTCTAAACTTTAACAAAAAAAACGAAACAGCAAAGATGGAGGAGAAAAAAGGTTGCTATTCTAGATATAATTAATAAAGAGTTTTTTCTAATGTTTTAAAATGCGCGAATTGACAAAAATTATGCTCACACTGTTGGTAACGGATGTGTTTCCTTCTAGACACAAACTTAGGTGTCGGACTTAGGATAGACTGAACTTCTAGAAAGATCTTAGTCGATATGATGGATGTCCAATATAAAAACACTTGCCATTTTTGACGTTAAATATGCATAAAAAAAAGAATATAATCAATTTATAAAAGGTCGCAGAGGCTTTGTATCAGTTACGCGTATAGTAGGAAAAAGTAGAAAGCTAGAAAAAAATTGGTTGCACATTCTTTTGAGAATAATGAGAACTTTTCTGGTGTATTAGGTATAATTGGTGGCGATCATTACAGTCACCAAGGTGGCGGAGTAAATTATCTTTGCCTTCCAAACAATCCAAAGTACGACAAGTACAAAGAAGGATCGCAGAGCTCGGGATACGTGTATGGCACTGAATATGAAGTCCACGCTTTTAACCCATTTAAGAAAGCCTCTTTGACCATGATGCACCGTGCGTGATTTGCTTCGTCAAGTCACGTGGTTCAATGCTAATGATGCCCGCAAGGAATGATTGCCCGTCTGGCTGGACCGAGGAGTATCATGGGTACCTGATGACTGAATACTACAACCACAAGAAGCAACGTGACTACATTTGTGTTGACGAAGATGCAGAGTATGTCCCTGGTAGTCAAACTGGTAAGGATGGCGCGTTACTGTACCCGGTGGAAGGAGCTTGTGGTGCTCTTCCGTGTCTTCCATATGTCAACGGAAGGGAGCTGACCTGTGCTGTTTGTACCAAGTGACGACAATAAGGGGTTATCATTGGATTTCGACGAAACATCGTGCAGAATGGGACTTGAATAGACTGATTTTAGACTCTCGTGATTTGCTAGTAGAAACTACATAGATATTTTTGACAAGTTAATGTAATCCACATGGCTAAACTAAAGACATCTATGGATATAGCGGGAACAGACGTTAACGAAAATAAATAGTTGGTTGATCAACATTTCTTTAAGTGGTTTTTCGTTTTAGCATACAGATTGAATTACATCTGGTTAAAGGTTTCTTGCAATTCGGCAGCGGTATTCCTTAGGGAATTTCAGGATTCAATTCCTATCTCTATTTTTGTACGCTGTTCCTTTTCTCTTTCTTTCCTTCCCCTTTTCTCTCTCTCTTCCTAATTCCTCTTTTTGGCAGAGCTCTAAAAAGTGTGGTTTTGGCGCCGGATTCTGCTTATGACGTTTGCCCCCCAGGTTTTAGCTGTAGTAATCTCAAACTACACCAAACGTTAGACGTGAAAACATTTTTAACCAAGAAAAAATAGTGCTTCAGTTAACACTTAATCTTGGGTTAACGTTAACCGGCTTTCGAACAACCCGGCCCAGAGTTCCCTCTTTCCACTCGATGAATTAGTGGTCAATGATCCACACACACACTTTATATATTGCTAACTTGTCTGTTTCCAGCCAGTTGGGATTTTTAACAAGTTGTTTATTTGAACATATTGCCACGTACACAATGTAATCTACTGGGAAAACAATAATTGTGTTTACCCCTTATACAGTCCGGGATCGTTATCATTTTTGATAACCTCACCAAAACAAACCATAAACCAATCGTTGCACAGGATCTCGTTCACGTGACGTTATTTGGTAGCAACAGTGTATAATTCAATATGCCGGTCGACGAGGCGCTGCGATGAAAGGGGCTACTCACAACATCACAATGCAGCGTCATTGAATTAAATTTAGGTTTGCTTCATAACAGGTTATGGGATCATGGAATAAAAACAGAAATGTATGGAAGAAAACTGTCTTCGTCCAAAGTTACTGCGAATTTAATTTCCACACCGTGTGATATTTGTTCCGCGAGTAAAATGACACAGCGAAGGTAGACAACAAATATTCTGTTCACAAAAGCGTTTATTGACACTAACATGATAATAGCTTCCATTTCCCTCAGGCTTCATTTTCTTGGTAGCGGGCGAAGCTGCTTGTTCAACAGTCTGTAGTAAATAAAAACGAAAAAGTAACAGTAAATACATCTTGAAAAGCTGCAACTTCGTTTAGTTTGCGTGATAACAAACAGTATAAGTTTAATTCAACGGCCAGGCTCGGCGTAGTAACACGTAAAATGCAAGTAGCTAACATGTTCACGGAATATTTGTTCCTCCAGAGCTAACATTTAGAGAGCTTAAAACATATCTGGCAATACAAACGAGCCGAGAGAGAAGAAAACCTGGCAAAAAAACAGGTGTCAAACTCTACAAATTTCACGCTGATTGCAGCGGAAGCCAACCTGACATATGAGCTATGTCCTTCCAAAACCACAGGATTTTTGCTTAGCGAAATATTCAAAGATCCCCAGATCGTACCATACAAAAGGGGCAGATCCTTAGAGATATACTAGTTCGAGCAAAACTTCCTAAAGCGGCTATTACACGCGGATAGGAGTTGCGTAGGCCTGTTACCCCATTGTTGTCACTCGCTGAATCCAACGATAAGCTTCATTATATTAATGACTGGTGTGCCAGAAAACTGACCCAGTTTGGCCGGCATTTCTTGAAAATATCTCAGGACCACGAATGTGTGGACATTGAATCTTGGACTCAAAAATATAGGCAACTTACCTTTTAATGCATTTGCCGATTGACCGTCTCAGGCGATAAAAATACCTCACGTACGTCAGGCAAACATTAGGCCGGCGGGGATGAATAAAATCGCTGTCCTCTTCAATGTCGATATCATGTCGTTCGAATTCAAGCTTGAATTTTTCTTTAGGTCTTGCAGAAGTCCGGCCGTTTTGAATCGAAGACGCAGTCTTGCCACAAAATCGACATAAATTTGCTGTTTTGATTCTATGGGTACCAGCATCCGCCATCTCAATACCTAGGAACACATCAATTACAGATGTAGATATGGCCGCCGTTACGAACAGCACATCGCAAATCAAAACAACCCCGTGCACTTTTTTCACAGATCGTGCACAACACTAAAAACAGATTAAATCCCAAGTATATAGCGTGAAGATTAACGACATATTTTTTGTGATTGTCGCAAAAATCTGCAAGCAACTTAAATCTAATGACAAAATGAAAAACATACCTGATCTGTATGCAAAATTGCAAGCGCTGTTTCACTTTACGAGTAGCATTTTACATCGTTTACGCTGGTCTGCAGCCGCCATCTTCAAAACACGCGAGGCTCTTCCTTTCTTGGTACTTATCGAATAGAGTTATGGGTAAAACACCTGAGCATAATCGAACAAATAACGAGCAAAGCGAAGTGAATACGAAAATTCCCAATTTTTGAAATGGCCGCCATTATATGACGTCATATGGTTATCAAAAATGATAACGATCCCGGACTGTTATAGTTATTATTATTTTATTAAATTCTCAACTTCGGAAAATGCAATTCTAGCTTTCTGATTGGTTCACTGTATCTCGGTTACCAGCCATTATGCCTACGTTTGACCTTATATGGAAATTAATGCGGCAAATGTGGCCTGGCATAACATTTTTTGTGAGAAGCCAAGTTAATTCCGTCGGCAAAAAATTGGATGAAAAAAAAAATCAATTTGGTGTGCTGTCTGAATAAGAAATATAAGACATTAAGGACAATGCCGACCCAGTAACAACAAAAAAGCCATAAAGTTCAGAATGAGAATATTCAATGGTACAACAACAATTTTTACCTTACTATTACTGACTGGCGTGCTAGTCCTGGTGGCACCAATTTTCAAAACCGTCAGGAGAAATGTCAACAGAGGAACTGAATGTTTTTGGGAAGAGTTTTGCATGTCTGCGAGGAATAAAGATGGCACACTGTCAGTTTACCAAAAATTCATCAATGAAATCCATATTGAGAGCCTCCATTGATTGTCTCCTGCGCTCGCTGCCCCTCAACCAACCGTTTCCACTATCTCTGACCCCGCTTTTATGAGGCAAATAGAGCATTAGAGCATTATTTGCCAGACCTCAGAAAAACAGGCAACATTTCCGGTCTAATAGAGCCCATACGAAACGGTCAGAAACCAATTTCCAATGAGCAGATGACGAAACTGTTCGACAGTGGTGAGCTCGGACGGGCAGAGAGCAAAAATGCCGCAAAACTACAGAGGATGACCTAGTTTTACATCAGTCTCTTTTTTGGCTGGCCAGGATAAGAGATTCAACGCCAGCTAACGCCAACAATTCTGTCCTTGCGAAAAATCCATCAAGGAGTTGAGT
>JAHPZR010041266.1:17500-22500 GCA_019787425.1 Platygyra sinensis | reverse complement strand
GGTCTGAAATCATACTTGTGATTTCAAATCGAACTCGCGCTGCGCGCTCGTTCGATTTTGAGATCACGCGTATGATTTCAGACCAAATTGCACTCCACTCAGTTCAATTACCATTATTAATAATACTGCTACCGTAAATACTCGCTTCTGATTGGTTGGAAGCTGAACAATTTATCCCAAATTGTATCGATAACTGAACAATTAAATTTTAATTGTATCGGTCGCATTTGATCGGATAAATTCAGGTTTGCCGTTGACGACAAACAAAAAAAGCTTGGTATGAAGAAGCAGTAGTAAACAAAAACAAAAACAAAATCGACCGAAACTTAGCTACGCAAATATTTGGAGAGAAAAAATCCGAAATCTCTCACTCGAAGATCTTGAAGAGGTTCTCGGAGATTTCTACACCGAATTAAAGTAGTTACAGAAAAAAGACAGCCTCTGCGAGCCAGAGTCCCGAGGGCTACGGGACGCATTTTGGTGTAAGAGGAAGGCAAGAAATCTTCAACTCTCGCAATGAACACTTCAAGTCTGCAAAAATTGAAAATGGCCGCGCGTATATATGTCATGTTTGCCGAGTCAAACCCCACAAAAATGAAAATATCTCCTATAAAGCTTCAAGGAAGGATGGTGGCGACTAGTGAGAAAAATGTCCAGCTGGCGTTTCTGAACGACCAAGCAAGTGAATTAAAGTCCATGGTTTGAAAATCTTAAAAACTTACAAACCTTGTTGACGAACACTTTGAACTAGTCTTCCCACTTCAACTTCACTTGTGTTTGCACGGTTATCCTCAGTTTTCCCGGCCGGAATGAACTCGTCCTTGTATTTTTAGCTCCGTGTCATAGTTTAAATCAAGGATGTAAACGTTTCTTATAACGTTTTCACGCAAGTTGTGAACAAAATAAAACGCTTTTTGATACCGTCTCGACTGGTTTCGACGTGCATTTCCTTTCCTGTACATGTTGATTATTCATCAAAAAGTCGCTCATGCGTTCAAAGTTTTGACAGCTTCAAAGCCAATGAAATTAAACTTAATGTTACAAACTTGGAAATTGCTCGTCTATGTGACTCGTTTTCGAAAGAAAAATATTATCGTATGGAGAACTTTGGCGAAAATTGTTGAGAAAATTAAAGTGACAAAACTACCATATTTTATGACATCGTTGCTTCATTCTAGCAACCCTCTATAGCAAAACGACGTCAGCCAGAAGCTTGTATTTACCGTTGCCGTATTATTAAAAGGAAATCGTTCTTCTTTCTCGAAACAATTAGGGATTAATTGTACTTGTGAACAGATCGGATATTTTCTAATTTCCACTCGTGGCAGCGGCAGCCACTCGTGGAAATTACTAAAAGTCCGATCTGTTCACGCGTACAATAAATCCCTAATTGTTTCTCGAACAGACCGATTTCCTATACTAATTGGACATTTACACACGTCATGCTTGTAATTGGACAGTACGCGCCATTTTGCGCGCGCTGTTTCGGTGCACTTTGTCGAGTAAACTGCTGGGTTTTTTCAACATTCATAACCACGTTTTAGAATCGCTTAGCGCTCAATCGATGCTTTGTTCCTTTCTCGAATTTTGTTGATTAATGGGTAACAGGACATCGTGTCGTCCAATTCAGTCTGTAATCATACTTGTGATTAACAAATCGGACTCCCGCTTCGCGGTCGTCCGATTTTGTTACTGCACCTTTCAATAACATGCGGACTCTAACATTCAAAGCTCAACCGACAAATGCGTTTTTCGCTGCCGTCAATCAAATGTTCGGCGACTCCTCCCAGCTTCCGGCTACTGTCGAGCGTGCCGTAATCAAATCGTTTACCACAGTTCAGATAACGAAACAGTGCTCGACAGTAGTCGGAAGCTAGGAGGAGCCGCCGAACATTTGATTGACGGCAGCGAAAAACCCATTTGTCGGCTATTATTATTATTATTATTATTATTATATTATTATTATTATTATTATTATTATTATTATTATTATTATTATTATTATTATTATTATTATTATTTTTATTTTCGGGTCAATTGTGGCGAATAACCTGAATTTCGACTTTTCCGCCATCTAGTTCTTAAAATATTTCCCAAAGTTCTATAAAGTAACTAGCGACAAAGAGACAGACCAATTAGACCAGACTGGAATGAGACGGTTTTGTACTGATAATTGTGTTATGGCCCTTCTAACAAAAGTAGTTGCTGCTTTCTAATGATGAAAGACTGGCGGTGGTGTATGCTAATGGTATACTGTAAACAGATGTTTACAGATAAAGTTTATGTGATATTTCCAAGTAAGGTGTTCGTCTAGGTATACCCCAATAAATTTAGTTACATTGCTTTGAGTCCCGGGGGGGGGGGGGGTACTCCCTTATATGGGCTATATAGGTATGTACGGCAAAAGGGTATGGTTTTTCAGCCGTTTTAGTCATAAATAGGGTATCGATTTTGGCTGATTTTGGCCGTTCTGTTGCCTCAATATTGGTATGTTTTTAAGAAACCAAAGGAAAATTAACAAACTTCCTTCACAAATTATGTTTACGGTAACTTAACTTTGGTCTGAGCTAGGGATCCAATTATAAACGCACGTCTGAAACGTGATTTTGATGTAAGGTTCAGGTCATAAATAGGGTTTCGAATTTTTGGTCAGGTCATAAATAGGGTAGGGAATATCGCAGATTTTGGTCATAAATAGGGTAAGGGTTTGGGAAGCGGGCCGCATACCCCACCCAATTTTTCTGGGAATACCCCCCTCCCCGGGCTTTGAGTTAGAGGTTGACCTGCAAAGGAAAGAGAAAAACTGATTGACTTTCCTCTGACTCGGGATGAAATATAACATAATTTGCCTTTTGAACATTAATCGAGAGCTTATTGCATCTCAACCAAACATCAGTATTTAGTAACTCGTTATTAAGACATTCTTCCAATAGTTGGGATTAAAGTGTGAGAAAAGATACTACTGTCGTCAACAAAAAGCAGAGGCTCACTTAATTTGGAAGCTCTAGGAAGATCAGTTATGTATAATATGAAGAATACTGAAGAACCTAGGATGGATCCTAGAGGAACTCCACACTTAATGGTCTACGTTGAAGAACAAGTTTGATTGATTTGGACAAATTGCCTTTCCACGCGAAACGTTGTTTATCTGCAGCTAACTTAAAATAATAAACTTGCATTTTGCGAGGCAAGTGCTGGACAGCGTGGTCTTGAATGAAGCAGTCTGGTCTAATTGGTCTGTCTCTTTGTCGCTAGTTACTTTATAGAACTTTGGGAAATATTTTAAGAACTAGATGGCGGAAAAGTCGAAATTCAGGTTATTCGCCACAATTGACCCGAAAATAAAAATAATAATAATAATAATAATAATAATAATAATAATAATAATAATAATAATAATAATAATAATAATATAATAATAATAATAATAATAATAATAGCCGACAAATGGGTTTTTCGCTGCCGTCAATCAAATGTTCGGCGGCTCCTCCTAGCTTCCGACTACTGTCGAGCACTGTTTCGTTATCTGAACTGTGGTAAACGATTTGATTACGGCACGCTCGACAGTAGCCGGAAGCTGGGAGGAGTCGCCGAACATTTGATTGACGGCAGCGAAAAACGCATTTGTCGGTTGAGCTTTGAATGTTAGAGTCCGCATGTTATTGAAAGGTGCAGTAACAAAATCGGACGACCGCGAAGCGGAGTCCGATTTGTTAATCACAAGTATGATTACAGACTGAATTGGACGACACGATGTCCTGTTACCCATTAATCAACAAAATTCGAGAAAGGAACAAAGCATCGATTGAGCGCTAAGCGATTCTAAAACGTGGTTATGAATGTTGAAAAAACCCAGCAGTTTACTCGACAAAGTGCACCGAAACAGCGCGCGCAAAATGGCGCGTACTGTCCAATTACAAGCATGACGTGTGTAAATGTCCAATTAGTATAGGAAATCGGTCTGTTCGAGAAACAATTAGGGATTTATTGTACGCGTGAACAGATCGGACTTTTTAGTAATTTCCACGAGTGGCTGCCGCTGCCACGAGTGGAAATTAGAAAATATCCGATCTGTTCACAAGTACAATTAATCCCTAATTGTTTCGAGAAAGAAGAACGATTTCCTTTTAATAATACGGCAACGGTAAATACAAGCTTCTGGCTGACGTCGTTTTGCTATAGAGGGTTGCTAGAATGAAGCAACGATGTCATAAAATATGGTAGTTTTGTCACTTTAATTTTCTCAACAATTTTCGCCAAAGTTCTCCATACGATAATATTTTTCTTTCGAAAACGAGTCACATAGACGAGCAATTTCCAAGTTTGTAACATTAAGTTTAATTTCATTGGCTTTGAAGCTGTCAAAACTTTGAACGCATGAGCGACTTTTTGATGAATAATCAACATGTACAGGAAAGGAAATGCACGTCGAAACCAGTCGAGACGGTATCAAAAAGCGTTTTATTTTGTTCACAACTTGCGTGAAAACGTTATAAGAAACGTTTACATCCTTGATTTAAACTATGACACGGAGCTAAAAATACAAGGACGAGTTCATTCCGGCCGGGAAAACTGAGGATAACCGTGCAAACACAAGTGAAGTTGAAGTGGGAAGACTAGTTCAAAGTGTTCGTCAACAAGGTTTGTAAGTTTTTAAGATTTTCAAACCATGGACTTTAATTCACTTGCTTGGTCGTTCAGAAACGCCAGCTGGACATTTTTCTCACTAGTCGCCACCATCCTTCCTTGAAGCTTTATAGGAGATATTTTCATTTTTGTGGGGTTTGACTCGGCAAACATGACATATATACGCGCGGCCATTTTCAATTTTTGCAGACTTGAAGTGTTCATTGCGAGAGTTGAAGATTTCTTGCCTTCCTCTTACACCAAAATGCGTCCCGTAGCCCTCGGGACTCTGGCTCGCAGAGGCTGTCTTTTTTCTGTAACTACTTTAATTCGGTGTAGAAATCTCCGAGAACCTCTTCAAGATCTTCGAGTGA
>JAHPZR010041266.1:0-12500 GCA_019787425.1 Platygyra sinensis | reverse complement strand
AAAGGATATTCAACCTTGGTCAGAAAGTGTGAAAAGCTTTCAAGTTTGAGTCATCGAGAAGAGTTTTAGTTGTGCACTGGCACATAACACCTTGTAAAAGTACTGCGAAAAACTTTGATCGTCATTTGCCAGATGTTGGATCAAAATTTTTAATTTCTCGACAACTCTATCAGCGTTCCCTTGCGCTGGCTGCCTTGGTATTAGTTCGAGCTGGATATGTGGAGATGATTGCTGGCCAGTTTCAGAGTCAGGGAAAGAAAATATCTTAGCATTGGATTCGTCTTCAGTATCTTCGAGACCCTGATGGTTTTTCGTGGCTGGCAAAGATTCAAGTCGACGCTTAATTCGGTTCAGCTCATCAAAATACTCAACTCCTTGATGGATTTTTCGCAAGGACAGAATTGTTGGCGTTAGCTGGCGTTGAATCTCTTATCCTGGCCAGCCAAAAAAGAGACTGATGTAAAACTAGGTCATCCTCTGTAGTTTTGCGGCATTTTTGCTCTCTGCCCGTCCGAGCTCACCACTGTCGAACAGTTTCGTCATCTGCTCATTGGAAATTGGTTTCTGACCGTTTCGTATGGGCTCTATTAGACCGGAAATGTTGCCTGTTTTTCTGAGGTCTGGCAAATAATGCTCTAATGCTCTATTTGCCTCATAAAAGCGGGGTCAGAGATAGTGGAAACGGTTGGTTGAGGGGCAGCGAGCGCAGGAGACAATCAATGGAGGCTCTCAATATGGATTTCATTGATGAATTTTTGGTAAACTGACAGTGTGCCATCTTTATTCCTCGCAGACATGCAAAACTCTTCCCAAAAACATTCAGTTCCTCTGTTGACATTTCTCCTGACGGTTTTGAAAATTTGGTGCCACCAGGACTAGCACGCCAGTCAGTAATAGTAAGGTAAAAATTGTTGTTGTACCATTGAATATTCTCATTCTGAACTTTATGGCTTTTTTGTTGTTACTGGGTCGGCATTGTCCTTAATGTCTTATATTTCTTATTCAGACAGCACACCAAATTGATTTTTTTTTTCATCCAATTTTTTGCCGACGGAATTAACTTGGCTTCTCACAAAAAATGTTATGCCAGGCCACATTTGCCGCATTAATTTCCATATAAGGTCAAACGTAGGCATAATGGCTGGTAACCGAGATACAGTGAACCAATCAGAAAGCTAGAATTGCATTTTCCGAAGTTGAGAATTTAATAAAATAATAATAACTATAACAGTCCGGGATCGTTATCATTTTTGATAACCATATGACGTCATATAATGGCGGCCATTTCAAAAATTGGGAATTTTCGTATTCACTTCGCTTTGCTCGTTATTTGTTCGATTATGCTCGGGTGTTTTACCCATAACTCTATTCGATAAGTACCAAGAAAGGAAGAGCCTCGCGTGTTTTGAAGATGGCGGCTGCGGACCAGCGTAAACGATGTAAAATGCTACTCGTAAAGTGAAACAGCGCTTGCAATTTTGCATACAGATCAGGTATGTTTTTCATTTTGTCATTAGATTTAAGTTGCTTGCAGATTTTTGCGACAATCACAAAAAATATGTCGTTAATCTTCACGCTATATACTTGGGATTTAATCTGTTTTTAGTGTTGTGCACGATCTGTGAAAAAAGTGCACGGGGTTGTTTTGATTTGCGATGTGCTGTTCGTAACGGCGGCCATATCTACATCTGTAATTGATGTGTTCCTAGGTATTGAGATGGCGGATGCTGGTACCCATAGAATCAAAACAGCAAATTTATGTCGATTTTGTGGCAAGACTGCGTCTTCGATTCAAAACGGCCGGACTTCTGCAAGACCTAAAGAAAAATTCAAGCTTGAATTCGAACGACATGATATCGACATTGAAGAGGACAGCGATTTTATTCATCCCCGCCGGCCTAATGTTTGCCTGACGTACGTGAGGTATTTTTATCGCCTGAGACGGTCAATCGGCAAATGCATTAAAAGGTAAGTTGCCTATATTTTTGAGTCCAAGATTCAATGTCCACACATTCGTGGTCCTGAGATATTTTCAAGAAATGCCGGCCAAACTGGGTCAGTTTTCTGGCACACCAGTCATTAATATAATGAAGCTTATCGTTGGATTCAGCGAGTGACAACAATGGGGTAACAGGCCTACGCAACTCCTATCCGCGTGTAATAGCCGCTTTAGGAAGTTTTGCTCGAACTAGTATATCTCTAAGGATCTGCCCCTTTTGTATGGTACGATCTGGGGATCTTTGAATATTTCGCTAAGCAAAAATCCTGTGGTTTTGGAAGGACATAGGTCATATGTCAGGTTGGCTTCCGCTGCAATCAGCGTGAAATTTGTAGAGTTTTGACACCTCTGTTTTTTGCCAGGTTTTCTTCTCTCTCGGCTCGTTTGTATTGCCAGATATGTTTTAAGCTCTCTAAATGTTAGCTCTGGAGGAACAAATATTCCGTGAACATGTTAGCTACTTGCATTTTACGTGTTACTACGCCGAGCCTGGCCGTTGAATTAAACTTATACTGTTTGTTATCACGCAAACTAAACGAAATTAAGTTGCAGCTTTTCAAGATGTATTTACTGTTACTTTTTCGTTTTTATTTACTACAGACTGTTGAACAAGCAGCTTCGCCCGCTACCAAGAAAATGAAGCCTGAGGGAAAATGGAAGCTATTATCATGTTAGTGTCAATAAACAACGCTTTTGTGAACAGAATATTTGTTGTCTACCTTCGCTGTGTCATTTTACTCGCGGAACAAATATCACACGGTGTGGAAATTAAATTCGCAGTAACTTTGGACGAAGACAGTTTTCTTCCATACATTTCTGTTTTTATTCCATGATCCCATAACCTGTTATGAAGCAAACCTAAATTTAATTCAATGACGCTGCATTGTGATGTTGTGAGTAGCCCCTTTCATCGCAGCGCCTCGTCGACCGGCATATTGAATTATACACTGTTGCTACCAAATAACGTCACGTGAACGAGATCCTGTGCAACGATTGGTTTATGGTTTGTTTTGGTGAGGTTATCAAAAATGATAACGATCCCGGACTGTATAAGGGGTAAACACAATTATTGTTTTCCCAGTAGATTACATTGTGTACGTGGCAATATGTTCAAATAAACAACTTGTTAAAAATCCCAACTGGCTGGAAACAGACAAGTTAGCAATATATAAAGTGTGTGTGTGGATCATTGACCACTAATTCATCGAGTGGAAAGAGGGAACTCTGGGCCGGGTTGTTCGAAAGCCGGTTAACGTTAACCCAAGATTAAGTGTTAACTGAAGCACTATTTTTTCTTGGTTAAAAATGTTTTCACGTCTAACGTTTGGTGTAGTTTGAGATTACTACAGCTAAAACCTGGGGGGCAAACGTCATAAGCAGAATCCGGCGCCAAAACCACACTTTTTAGAGCTCTGCCAAAAAAGAGGAATTAGGAAGAGAGAGAGAAAAGGGGAAGGAAAGAAAGAGAAAAGGAACAGCGTACAAAAATAGAGATAGGAATTGAATCCTGAAATTCCCTAAGGAATACCGCTGCCGAATTGCAAGAAACCTTTAACCAGATGTAATTCAATCTGTATGCTAAAACGAAAAACCACTTAAAGAAATGTTGATCAACCAACTATTTATTTTCGTTAACGTCTGTTCCCGCTATATCCATAGATGTCTTTAGTTTAGCCATGTGGATTACATTAACTTGTCAAAAATATCTATGTAGTTTCTACTAGCAAATCACGAGAGTCTAAAATCAGTCTATTCAAGTCCCATTCTGCACGATGTTTCGTCGAAATCCAATGATAACCCCTTATTGTCGTCACTTGGTACAAACAGCACAGGTCAGCTCCCTTCCGTTGACATATGGAAGACACGGAAGAGCACCACAAGCTCCTTCCACCGGGTACAGTAACGCGCCATCCTTACCAGTTTGACTACCAGGGACATACTCTGCATCTTCGTCAACACAAATGTAGTCACGTTGCTTCTTGTGGTTGTAGTATTCAGTCATCAGGTACCCATGATACTCCTCGGTCCAGCCAGACGGGCAATCATTCCTTGCGGGCATCATTAGCATTGAACCACGTGACTTGACGAAGCAAATCACGCACGGTGCATCATGGTCAAAGAGGCTTTTCTTAAATGGGTTAAAAGCGTGGACTTCATATTCAGTGCCATACACGTATCCCGAGCTCTGCGATCCTTCTTTGTACTTGTCGTACTTTGGATTGTTTGGAAGGCAAAGATAATTTACTCCGCCACCTTGGTGACTGTAATGATCGCCACCAATTATACCTAATACACCAGAAAAGTTCTCATTATTCTCAAAAGAATGTGCAACCAATTTTTTTCTAGCTTTCTACTTTTTCCTACTATACGCGTAACTGATACAAAGCCTCTGCGACCTTTTATAAATTGATTATATTCTTTTTTTTATGCATATTTAACGTCAAAAATGGCAAGTGTTTTTATATTGGACATCCATCATATCGACTAAGATCTTTCTAGAAGTTCAGTCTATCCTAAGTCCGACACCTAAGTTTGTGTCTAGAAGGAAACACATCCGTTACCAACAGTGTGAGCATAATTTTTGTCAATTCGCGCATTTTAAAACATTAGAAAAAACTCTTTATTAATTATATCTAGAATAGCAACCTTTTTTCTCCTCCATCTTTGCTGTTCGTTTTTTTGTTAAAGTTTAGAGCCTGATAGTTTCCTTTGTGGGCAATATCTTCTAAATTATATCAAGAGACTATGAGGTCTCATAGTCTCTTGATTGTATATATGTTATTTTTCTGTTTCCCTTTTTCTGTCAGAAGTGGTAATTGCAAGTATTGTAACTTGTTTTGTTCTTTTATTTTGTTGTTAATGTTGATAATTAAAAAGATTTCTAGAAAAGCCGATTCATAAGCAGATCACTTGATGTACCTTTGTAAACATTTCAGAGCCACTAGGACAAGTGGTCCTTCCCCACCGAACATACTTGACCCCAGACTCCCCAGTTCGTCCTTTTTCTCCTTTCTCTCCTTGTGCTCCTACAGCTACGGGCTCTCCTTTTTGACCAGGGGGGGCCTGGGACAGAAACACTGGAACCAGGCTTCCCATCCTCTCCTACAGTAAAATAAAAACTTGCTACTTTATACTAGAGGGTCAAGATGGCCTTTAATGAAACGTGAAACAGAACATGAAAATGAGAAGTTAAACCATATACTGAGGAGAGGGGAAAACCGTATGAGGGACTCAATCTGTAGTCAATGACGTGATGTGAATCGCTTGTTGTCCCTGGAAGCAGACTATTACGGAGAAAAGTGAATCCAACTAGTCATGAGGTAGCTGTTAAAACAATTCCAGCTGTACACTGTAGAGTTCATGTACCATAAGTAAATGTTTTACCGACATTATTAATTCGCTGTAACTCAGAAGCTCAGTTGTTTCTATGCTTATTCAGGCATAATTTTCGAATGATGAAGGATGTTAGAACTGGATTCAAAATTTACGTACAACAGGTCCCTGAAATTTGGCATGAATTACAAAAGTCATTTTCCAGCAAAAGTTTATCATATCTTACCTTTACGTCCTGGGGTACCTGACTTTCCCGGCATTCCTGGTGTACCGGGTACTCCAGAAATCCCTGGGGTACCCGGTTTTCCCGGAGGTCCTGGAGGTCCAATGGGACCTTCTTTGCCGTCACGGCCGTCTCGGCCTGAAAAGTTGTAAAAGGAAAAATTGAAAACCTGTCTTTAAAAAAGACCACTAGAAACGAAACTGTGCCAACAGTTGTAACGGTTTTCAAATTTCATTTAGTACTTGCACAAACCTTTGAGGTAAGATAAAAACCCCCAGTCACTCCCTCCTTTTGGAGACATATCAGAACAATTGTTACCATTGATCCTGTAAGAAGGAAGTCCCAAAAAAGTGAAAAAGTAGTCATGTGACAGACATATTTATATTTATAATTCTAGGTCGTTGGAAATCAAATACTTTTCAGAAGTACATTAGGGTTCTCTCTTTGTCCCCGTAGCCACTGATAGCTAGCTTTTCCCAATCGGAATTAATTGTAAGGACGGCACGCCTTTACTGTGAACCTACTTTTATATTCAAGTTTAGTTGTACTTGCTTACGATTTGTTTGCAAGGGCAGCATTTCCTCATTTTGTGCCATGTTTTTGACAGTTTAATTTTTATTGACGCTATGGTTAATGTTTTTAAGTGTCATTGTCAGAGAAAACCGGGCAGAACCAAAAGGTCGAGGTCGGCCGTTTACCTTCATCTTTTCACAGTATTAAAGCTATCCGAAAAGATTAAGAACCATGATATTTGCCGAGGAAGGCGTTCATTTTTCTTCGAGATATTACCTGATTATGATTTTGGCTTCTCAAGCGGTCTAAAATGGCCGAAATTTCGGCCAACTTTAGGTGAGCCTAAAAGATACTTCGTACACATTCCAGAAACTCTTATTTTCGTGCGATAATATTTGGCCCCTTATTAGTTGACTGAGATATATTTGAATTTTTTCACTTTAATTCTACGGTTTTCACGAGGTGCCAAATATCATCGCCGAATCGTTAAGGAGCGTGACCTAAATTTTGGCTATTTTCAGCGAGTCGTTTTCCAAAGTGCGGCAGTTTATTTCCACAAAAAGACGATTTTCTGCTAGTCTTCTACAACGATATCAATATCTAGTTTAGTTAAAATTGGTATCTACAAGCAAATCGGAGTAATTGGTCCCGCAAAGTCCAAAAAAAATCATTGGTCAGACATATTTCCCGCCAAATGTTTAGCGAAGAGTGTCACCTTATTCCGACTTTCTGCGCTTGTTATCCATGAGTTCCTGAAAGATCTGCACAAAATAGTTAGCTGGACTGCAAAATAGAACATTTAAGCTGTGACATCGGGAATAACTTATGCAAACATTTCAAACTCGCCAAATTCTTGCCATAGTCTGAGACTAAATTTTCCCGCGAAAATTCTATTTTTAACGTCACGCTGCAAAAACAAACTGGATCCTCAGTTCGCTGCCTTTTTTGTTTTTATGTAGAGCAAACTGCAAGTTAACAGTTAGCGAAGCTTCACCCGAAATTTAATTTTGGGACTACTGCGTACGTCTTGTTTACATTGATTTTCTCGTGGTTTCCCACTGTCTTTTTGACGATCAAAGAAGGAGTTTAGGATTGGTTTCGATGTTTCAACATGGTCAAAATTGTTAAGGACTCTCATTCCGTAATGTCTCTGTCGTAGTGACTCAATTCCTTCGACAACTTTCCTTTGTTTTAATCCTCTCAAGAAAGTGACCCGGCACGAGATAAGAAAGTGCTCAATGCTCGTTTTAGTTTCAACGATTTTGATTCGACTCCAGAGAAATTCAAACTGGTCGTTTTTACTCTGAAAACGCATCATATGTTTTCCGTCCACACTTCGCCGGAGAAATTTGAAAACGGTACAAGCATCGATGACTTTAAATTTGTGTTTGAGGAAAACTCGTGTGGGTAAATCACATGATTATTTTAAAGACGTCTTCCTCTTCGAAAAGCTCCCTTTTCCTTTCATACAATAGTTAAGGTTACCGCGTATGCCTTCAGGGGTGCCTCGCGTCCAAGTAATATAGCGCGTCCAGTTTAAACTGTAGATACCTAAACCCCTATATTAAGTCCAAATATACCAATAATTTTGAAATAAAATGAAAATTGTCGAATTTTTCACGACTTCTAAATCCAAGCGTTCGAATCACCTTTTGACGAGCTACAAGGTCACAAGTGACCTTGTAGCTCGTCAAAAGGTGATTTCGAACGCTTGGATTTAGAAGTCGTGAAAAATTCGACAATTTTCATTTTATTTCAAAATTATTGGTATATTTGGGACTTAATATAGGGGTTTAGGTATCTACAGTTTAAACTGGACGCGCTATATTACTTGGACGCGAGGCACCCCTGAAGGCATACGCGGTAACCTTAACTATTGTATGAAAGGAAAAGGGAGCTTTTCGAAGAGGAAGACGTCTTTAAAATAATCATGTGATTTACCCACACGAGTTTTCCTCAAACACAAATTTAAAGTCATCGATGCTTGTACCGTTTTCAAATTTCTCCGGCGAAGTGTGGACGGAAAACATATGATGCGTTTTCAGAGTAAAAACGACCAGTTTGAATTTCTCTGGAGTCGAATCAAAATCGTTGAAACTAAAACGAGCATTGAGCACTTTCTTATCTCGTGCCGGGTCACTTTCTTGAGAGGATTAAAACAAAGGAAAGTTGTCGAAGGAATTGAGTCACTACGACAGAGACATTACGGAATGAGAGTCCTTAACAATTTTGACCATGTTGAAACATCGAAACCAATCCTAAACTCCTTCTTTGATCGTCAAAAAGACAGTGGGAAACCACGAGAAAATCAATGTAAACAAGACGTACGCAGTAGTCCCAAAATTAAATTTCGGGTGAAGCTTCGCTAACTGTTAACTTGCAGTTTGCTCTACATAAAAACAAAAAAGGCAGCGAACTGAGGATCCAGTTTGTTTTTGCAGCGTGACGTTAAAAATAGAATTTTCGCGGGAAAATTTAGTCTCAGACTATGGCAAGAATTTGGCGAGTTTGAAATGTTTGCATAAGTTATTCCCGATGTCACAGCTTAAATGTTCTATTTTGCAGTCCAGCTAACTATTTTGTGCAGATCTTTCAGGAACTCATGGATAACAAGCGCAGAAAGTCGGAATAAGGTGACACTCTTCGCTAAACATTTGGCGGGAAATATGTCTGACCAATGATTTTTTTTGGACTTTGCGGGACCAATTACTCCGATTTGCTTGTAGATACCAATTTTAACTAAACTAGATATTGATATCGTTGTAGAAGACTAGCAGAAAATCGTCTTTTTGTGGAAATAAACTGCCGCACTTTGGAAAACGACTCGCTGAAAATAGCCAAAATTTAGGTCACGCTCCTTAACGATTCGGCGATGATATTTGGCACCTCGTGAAAACCGTAGAATTAAAGTGAAAAAATTCAAATATATCTCAGTCAACTAATAAGGGGCCAAATATTATCGCACGAAAATAAGAGTTTCTGGAATGTGTACGAAGTATCTTTTAGGCTCACCTAAAGTTGGCCGAAATTTCGGCCATTTTAGACCGCTTGAGAAGCCAAAATCATAATCAGGTAATATCTCGAAGAAAAATGAACGCCTTCCTCGGCAAATATCATGGTTCTTAATCTTTTCGGATAGCTTTAATACTGTGAAAAGATGAAGGTAAACGGCCGACCTCGACCTTTTGGTTCTGCCCGGTTTTCTCTGACAATGACACTTAAAAACATTAACCATAGCGTCAATAAAAATTAAACTGTCAAAAACATGGCACAAAATGAGGAAATGCTGCCCTTGCAAACAAATCGTAAGCAAGTACAACTAAACTTGAATATAAAAGTAGGTTCACAGTAAAGGCGTGCCGTCCTTACAATTAATTCCGATTGGGAAAAGCTAGCTATCAGTGGCTACGGGGACAAAGAGAGAACCCTAATGTACTTCTGAAAAGTATTTGATTTCCAACGACCTAGAATTATAAATATAAATATGTCTGTCACATGACTACTTTTTCACTTTTTTGGGACTTCCTTCTTACAGGATCAATGGTAACAATTGTTCTGATATGTCTCCAAAAGGAGGGAGTGACTGGGGGTTTTTATCTTACCTCAAAGGTTTGTGCAAGTACTAAATGAAATTTGAAAACCGTTACAACTGTTGGCACAGTTTCGTTTCTAGTGGTCTTTTTTAAAGACAGGTTTTCAATTTTTCCTTTTACAACTTTTCAGGCCGAGACGGCCGTGACGGCAAAGAAGGTCCCATTGGACCTCCAGGACCTCCGGGAAAACCGGGTACCCCAGGGATTTCTGGAGTACCCGGTACACCAGGAATGCCGGGAAAGTCAGGTACCCCAGGACGTAAAGGTAAGATATGATAAACTTTTGCTGGAAAATGACTTTTGTAATTCATGCCAAATTTCAGGGACCTGTTGTACGTAAATTTTGAATCCAGTTCTAACATCCTTCATCATTCGAAAATTATGCCTGAATAAGCATAGAAACAACTGAGCTTCTGAGTTACAGCGAATTAATAATGTCGGTAAAACATTTACTTATGGTACATGAACTCTACAGTGTACAGCTGGAATTGTTTTAACAGCTACCTCATGACTAGTTGGATTCACTTTTCTCCGTAATAGTCTGCTTCCAGGGACAACAAGCGATTCACATCACGTCATTGACTACAGATTGAGTCCCTCATACGGTTTTCCCCTCTCCTCAGTATATGGTTTAACTTCTCATTTTCATGTTCTGTTTCACGTTTCATTAAAGGCCATCTTGACCCTCTAGTATAAAGTAGCAAGTTTTTATTTTACTGTAGGAGAGGATGGGAAGCCTGGTTCCAGTGTTTCTGTCCCAGGCCCCCCCTGGTCAAAAAGGAGAGCCCGTAGCTGTAGGAGCACAAGGAGAGAAAGGAGAAAAAGGACGAACTGGGGAGTCTGGGGTCAAGTATGTTCGGTGGGGAAGGACCACTTGTCCTAGTGGCTCTGAAATGTTTACAAAGGTACATCAAGTGATCTGCTTATGAATCGGCTTTTCTAGAAATCTTTTTAATTATCAACATTAACAACAAAATAAAAGAACAAAACAAGTTACAATACTTGCAATTACCACTTCTGACAGAAAAAGGGAAACAGAAAAATAACATATATACAATCAAGAGACTATGAGACCTCATAGTCTCTTGATATAATTTAGAAGATATTGCCCACAAAGGAAACTATCAGGCTCTAAACTTTAACAAAAAAACGAAACAGCAAAGATGGAGGAGAAAAAAGGTTGCTATTCTAGATATAATTAATAAAGAGTTTTTTCTAATGTTTTAAAATGCGCGAATTGACAAAAATTATGCTCACACTGTTGGTAACGGATGTGTTTCCTTCTAGACACAAACTTAGGTGTCGGACTTAGGATAGACTGAACTTCTAGAAAGATCTTAGTCGATATGATGGATGTCCAATATAAAAACACTTGCCATTTTTGACGTTAAATATGCATAAAAAAAAGAATATAATCAATTTATAAAAGGTCGCAGAGGCTTTGTATCAGTTACGCGTATAGTAGGAAAAAGTAGAAAGCTAGAAAAAAATTGGTTGCACATTCTTTTGAGAATAATGAGAACTTTTCTGGTGTATTAGGTATAATTGGTGGCGATCATTACAGTCACCAAGGTGGCGGAGTAAATTATCTTTGCCTTCCAAACAATCCAAAGTACGACAAGTACAAAGAAGGATCGCAGAGCTCGGGATACGTGTATGGCACTGAATATGAAGTCCACGCTTTTAACCCATTTAAGAAAAGCCTCTTTGACCATGATGCACCGTGCGTGATTTGCTTCGTCAAGTCACGTGGTTCAATGCTAATGATGCCCGCAAGGAATGATTGCCCGTCTGGCTGGACCGAGGAGTATCATGGGTACCTGATGACTGAATACTACAACCACAAGAAGCAACGTGACTACATTTGTGTTGACGAAGATGCAGAGTATGTCCCTGGTAGTCAAACTGGTAAGGATGGCGCGTTACTGTACCCGGTGGAAGGAGCTTGTGGTGCTCTTCCGTGTCTTCCATATGTCAACGGAAGGGAGCTGACCTGTGCTGTTTGTACCAAGTGACGACAATAAGGGGTTATCATTGGATTTCGACGAAACATCGTGCAGAATGGGACTTGAATAGACTGATTTTAGACTCTCGTGATTTGCTAGTAGAAACTACATAGATATTTTTGACAAGTTAATGTAATCCACATGGCTAAACTAAAGACATCTATGGATATAGCGGGAACAGACGTTAACGAAAATAAATAGTTGGTTGATCAACATTTCTTTAAGTGGTTTTTCGTTTTAGCATACAGATTGAATTACATCTGGTTAAAGGTTTCTTGCAATTCGGCAGCGGTATTCCTTAGGGAATTTCAGGATTCAATTCCTATCTCTATTTTTGTACGCTGTTCCTTTTCTCTTTCTTTCCTTCCCCTTTTCTCTCTCTCTTCCTAATTCCTCTTTTTGGCAGAGCTCTAAAAAGTGTGGTTTTGGCGCCGGATTCTGCTTATGACGTTTGCCCCCCAGGTTTTAGCTGTAGTAATCTCAAACTACACCAAACGTTAGACGTGAAAAACATTTTTAACCAAGAAAAAATAGTGCTTCAGTTAACACTTAATCTTGGGTTAACGTTAACCGGCTTTCGAACAACCCGGCCCAGAGTTCCCTCTTTCCACTCGATGAATTAGTGGTCAATGATCCACACACACACTTTATATATTGCTAACTTGTCTGTTTCCAGCCAGTTGGGATTTTTAACAAGTTGTTTATTTGAACATATTGCCACGTACACAATGTAATCTACTGGGAAAACAATAATTGTGTTTACCCCTTATACAGTCCGGGATCGTTATCATTTTTGATAACCTCACCAAAACAAACCATAAACCAATCGTTGC
>JAHPZR010041262.1:0-10556 GCA_019787425.1 Platygyra sinensis | reverse complement strand
GGTATCAGCCAGGGTTCAGGACCGTCCGCGCGCGGATCCCTGTAGCGCTTTCATTTCTCTTATAAACCCCAACAAACCATACATTTTGTGAAAGCTTAATAGTTCCACTTTATGGCTCATTCCTTTAAAAATCTCAAAATCGTAAGAGATAGAGTAATTGAGACGTTTTTCGCGAAAGCATATGTCTGTGTAAATTCGACTCCAGTCCCGCTAAGAATGAGCGGAAGCGAACGATAAACATCGCATTTGCCTCTTGACACGTTCTACTAAAAAACCGTGTCGGCGATTTTTGATACGTGCATTTGTTCTTTTGTGACAATAGGATAAAGTCAGAGGAGACAAATCATCAGCACTTCCTTTGAAAAAATGAGGATTATTCGAAAACGGAAAAAGAAAACAAAAATCGCCGACAATGTTTTCGAGAAAAACTATCTGACAATAAGCTGGCCAAATGTCAGCTAAATCCGTTCAGGGGCTGGCGACTTGGAGTTAAAAACGTACGCTTAACTTTCCAAAATTTTCGTTCCGAGAAAACAAGAAAAATAGATTTTTTGCGGCATCTTACCGCAACAGGATTATAACACCTAATCAGCCATTTTGATGTTTACCAGAGAGGGATCATCTTGCAATAACAATAAGCGTTTGATATGCAGCAGGCCAACTCTTTACGCGAGACGTGGCGGGAATATACTGCATTTTCCGGTCGGATGCAAATCACAAGTATCAGAAGTTAGTTAATTCAAAATTATTGTTCCACGTATACAGATCTTGCCGCAATCTCAAACGTTTCTAATTTAATCTTCTTCGCAAGATAACAGTTGGGTTCATCGACATGCCAAAAGCGAGGAGAAAGTCATCAAAAGCGCTGTCCAAGGCAAAAGAAACCGAGGACCAAACGGCGACTGTAACTCCATGTCAAGCCGCCTCGGAAAGTCAGTCAAATAACGCCAGAGAAAGAATGCTGGAAGAGATGAGACTTGTTAAGTAAGCCTTCTTAAAAATTTCGCAGACATCCGTAACGTGGATAATTGAGCAAGACATCTTGTATTTATGTAAACAGTAATATTTTACGACGCGGGAATTTGCACGAGCTGTGCCGTAGTTTTATTTCAAACTCGCGCTCGTTCCCATTAGGCACTAATTCGACTTCTATTTAGGCCATCATATACCTATTTTCTATTTCAGTTATGACGGCAATCATTTTGCAAATTCTTTGGAGGTTAGCGTGCTTGACAAACTAAAACGAGGGAAACCTCCCCGCCTGAACCGCCACCTTCACTACTGCAACTGGGCACACGCGCTGCTGGTCAGTATTACCCATTCGTAATTATACATGCCGATGCCCGATTTATCGCGAACGCCCTGCTTTTTTCCGTCGTCGGAAATGGAAGATTACTTTCCTGCGACGGACAGCTTTCGTTCTGGCACCGAAACATCCAGATAGAACCAAGTCCGCTTTTACTTCCTAAATTCTCCACAAGTTGAACGCTTCCTTGACAAAAGCGACAGGTCACCGATTCGTTGATCTGCTCCTGTAACCTTTCACCAGCTACGATAGCGTGGCCATGGATCTTTTGCCATGTTTCAGTGCTTTCCAGATCTGCAAGAGGTTCTACAACCGTAATTTTTGATCGGCTTGCACTACATGTTGACGAGGAAATCGACGAGGAAATCGACGGGTCGCATTCGGTGCTTGGCTGCTCATTCAACTCCTTTAGCCATTGCTCTTGGTCAAAGTAAGAACCTTTATCGCTCTCCGCTAATTTTTGAGCCCAATCAGAGCTAAACAATTTTTCCCCTTCTTCGGCCTTGCCGTTGCAGACGAAAACGGGCACGACCTCTTCTTTTTTTACGCAGGCATTTGAATCAATCTTGCGGCATGTATTGCGTGATAAAATGACACCACTGTACCTTGTGATTTGTTTCATGACGTGTTGACATACAAGTTAATCCAGAATGACAGGACTTGTCAACGGGTAATTAAAACAATTAACGTGTAGCAAACTTCAACGTCCAATAACTTTGCAACGAAACAATATTTTTTGGTGGAATTTTTTTTAAAAGAAAGCTCTTGAAAAGCTCTATCAGCACGTCTCGAAATCAAAAATTTCGAAAATCGCATTTTGAACCCTGGCTGATACTTTAAAGAGTCTGCACTTCTTCGGTTTAAGCTTAACCCCATGTTCACGCAACCGTCTAAGCACTTTCCGGATATGGTCAACACGATCCTCAAATTTTTGGCTGAATAAAATGATGCCATCAATGTAAGGTATACATATATCATCCCTCAAACCATCAAGGCAGTGTTCCATAAAGCGTTGAAATTCTCCCGGGGCATTTTTCAAGCCCATTGGTAGGCGAACCCATTCATACAGACCCAGGGGGTGGCAAAAGCTGTCTTATGTATACTTGAAGAACATACAAAAACTTGATGGTAAGCCTTTCCTTGGTCGAGTAAGGAGAACCAATGATTCCCACCAAGACTTTCCAGGGCATCCTGCACCCTGGGCAAAGGATGGTTGTCGCTATGCACAGTCTTGATGACCAATCCTTCTTACGAACACATACAGCCGGAGATGAATAAGATCACTTTGACTTTTGAATTCACCCACGATTCAACAGATTCTCAACATACTGCTTGACTTTGGCATAAAGTGGTCGGGGAATGGCAGTGTACTTCCGCCGAACTGGCACTGAATCAGTGAGATTAATGTCCTCTTGCAATTCCTCTGCTCTTCCATCATCATCATCTGTCTTTGAGAATAACTCAGCTTCCTCTAGAAGCATTTTTCTCACTATGAGACATTTTTCCTCAGTGAGGTCTTTAGTATCAATATCAGGAATGTAACTACATGGCTGTTCTTCGCAAGTGATGTAACTGCCATTAGCACAAGGTTCTGCCATTTCAACACTTGGAGATTCTCCTACATGTATGCTTGGGGAATTTTCCTCTTTCAACTTCACTTCAAGAGGAGTGGCTGACTTCACTTGCTGAAGGTGTCCTAAAATTGTTCTTCCTTTCAACGTGATGTCATGTTTGGTTGGATTATCCACTCGGACATTGACCCTACATGTTACACAGTTACCTGTCTCAGGCATCTCAAGACCACTAGGCCAAGAATGGTTTGGATCAAGTTCAAACAGTACAGGTATCTTGCTAACTGGTTTTACAGCAGCACGATATGAAACAATAACCGACTGTCCTCTTGGAATTACAATGCCTTGCTCTCTTGACTTTACAGTAGCCACTTTGCAGGCTCAGATGCGATGAACTGAACAAGGGCCTCCACCTTTCTTCGCTCAATACCAGTCAAACTTGAAGTAAGCACGTCCACTAACGATCCATTAACTCTAGCTGAAGAACCTCCGTCAGAATGCTCAGTAATCTCTTCGATAACATTAAATCCAACAATAGGCATATCCAAGAAATCCTTGGCAATCAAAAACGGCACTGTAAAGGTGTGATCAGAGTCATCTTCAATAAGATTAAAAATCAGTTCCAACCAACCCTCATAGGGTAGGTCAGTTCCATTTGCTGTCTTCAATTCAAGCCCATCCATGCCCAGCAACTCTGCTATTTCCCCAATGTCACACCCTGGAAGACACTGCTTCAACCAACTGTGTGAAATTATCGACACTTGAGCTCCAGTACCCCAAAGAGCATCAGTCTCTAGCCCACTGAGCAAGCATTTTACGATACAATTACGCCCCCTTAAGACGAACTACCTGTGCATGCTCTTGTGGTGACAAATGGCTAACAAAGACGTAAACCTACATTTTCTCCCTCTTTACTACACTTTCGTTCTTCCAAAGAGGATATGGCCTGGCAAAGTGTCTTATGTTGTCTCCAGTGTTTCTGTTGACATTTCCTCGAACGATATCTAACAGCTTTACAATTACTGCATTGCTTGAAAGAGGAGGTACTCTCTTTGCTTCCACAGAACTTGTATGGTGGGACGAATCCGCTCCGGCTACACCCTGTCCCGCTGACGCAGCTTCTGTCCATTTCCCGACGCCCGTCTACATCCTCTTACAAAATGATCTGTTAACCACATTTGAAGCAATGAACGCAGTTGTCTACACCTGCTGTCCTACATGAATTATACTGTCGACGCCGAAACTGTGACTGGTTACCGGATGCATAAGGCCGGGTAGAATTTCTCTCTACTGGGGTACTGACTCTATCAAAAGCTTCTTTCAAGGAGGCAAGGTCTGACTGCACTGCTTCCAGTGCTACCACCAGTGTATTTGGTCTTGGCTCCTTCTTCTGGGACTTACTACTCTCATTCTGGGGTGTTTGATTTGAACTTGGTTGGCTTAATTGGTTACTTGGAGGTGAAGCAGTTTCAACCTGGTTGACCCTTACACGTTTCCTGCCAGCCACACTCATCTTATTTTGGTGTTCTACTTCTGCCGACATAATCCGATTAACCTTTTCCATAAGTTGTTCATCAGTTTACAGTGGCTACTTCCAGTAAAGGGGCAACTTAGCTCTAACTGCCTCATCTTGTAACCCTGTCTCTAAAACATGAACGAATAATGCTTGGACAAGAGGAGGCTCGTACTTGATGGAGCCATCGGTGGCGTTTGATACAAAAATAATCTGCTGTTTTAAGTTTTACGCTTGCACAAGAAAATCTTGGGAGGATTCATTTGCTTCCTGGTGCAAGACAGAAAGTTCCTGATACAGTTCCGTCGCTGACTTTTTCTTGAAATGAGCCTTCATAATCTGCCTTAAGCGAGGCAATGACAGATCCTGTATCATCTCTAAGTACGACCTCAGTTTAAGGCTTGGACACTGCACGAATAACAGCTTCTACAATCTCAGTCTCTTTGTAGCCCGGCTTTATCCCCAATTCTATCTGTCGCGCAAAACTAACAAATGACAGCCCATCCTTAAAATTATCTCCCGCCACAACTCCATGGATCTTGAACTCCCGCCTAAGCACCTTAGTAACATCAAAATTTATTTTTGTTTTCGCTCCTTGTGCTTCCTGAGTCGCTTTTTCTGTCTAGTTAAGGACGTTCGCGCGAAAATTTTCCAGTCGACTATTTTTAAAATTTAACGGCAGACAGATAATGAATTACTTGTGCCAGAAATTCAAAAAAAATGGGGGTCACCGTCTTCGTTTCATAGATAGAGCGTGTGGTAAACTATACTGATTTCGAAAAATTGTCCCATATAATTGAGCACGATCCACAGGGGTTTATAGTTAAGAATATCGAAGTTGAGTCAACGAAGGTAAACGATCTTAGTCATATTTTGTAGAAGTGGGTCTGTTGCGTAAATAACTCCAAATTTACTAACGTTTTCACAAAATTTAACCCTTTAAGAAGCATTTGAAACCGCCGCACAGATGCACGAAGAAGTAATAAGAACGGAATTCGATGGTGGATTTCGCCAAAAAGTCAAACTTCTAGTCGATAGATTTTCTTCATTTTTTCCCTAAACGTAGAAAATCAGTAGAGAAAATGATGCATCGCAAGAAAAATTGGGGTCACCGAACGTCCAAGATCGTTAAATCCGGGCAAAGGTCTAGCAATGGTCATCTGCCCTATCATTTGTTTGTTTTATGACTTAGCGCGCGCGCTCATGCACGACGTGGGATGTGAATTTGTATGGGCAGTAAGGATGCGCAGAAACAATTAGCGCGAACGTCCTTAAGCGGTTCAACCTTTACTTTCGCCGGTCTATCTTCTGTTGTGTCACCTTCGAGTGGAGGTTTTCCATTCACAAATACAATTAAACCGACCAACAGTGTTTTTTTGTGATCCGTCTCGCTTAAACCTTGCTCTATTTTCTCACGAATTCTCTTTGACAGTGCCAACCTTCCTAACTCTTTCGTCTTCACTTGTAAACTGCTCTCCTAATTCTACCAGTGCATCCACTCCAAGACCACAGAACTTGGATTCAAGTTGTAGTTGAAGCTCCTCGATTTCGTCTTCCCGCCATGTGTTATATTTTATACAAAGATGAACAAGCAAAAGAACTACACCCGTGCTCGTCAGTTCAGCAATTCCACGCACAACAAACTTTAGGACCAAAATATACAACGCCAGGGTATATTTCCATTGACTTGGCTTAAACTTTCCAGTCACTGGCATAACACGCAACGCTATATCCACAAAGCTAACAAGATCAAAACACAACACGTTCAAATTATTTCGCTTCGCAAAAGCGAACCATAAAGCTCCATGAATTGGTCTTTCCGTCGCTTCATTCAGCTAAAATTCCCCGAGCGACGTGTCCTGGCGGGGTCGCCAAATGTTGGCCCTCGTTCCCACGAAAGAATCAGGTTAAAACAAAGACTTGTCCAACCGCCTTATTTTTCCTCTAACTGAAAATTTTAGTGCAGTTGAGCTTCCTTGTACTAAACCAATAAGGAGGCTTAAAGTGCCACTAACGCCAAATTTTTTTTCCTTTTAATAAAATCTACTAGTTTCCCTGATTTCATCAGCGAAAAAATTATCTCGATTGATAAAATCCGTGCGTTTCTACAGGCGTTTGAACTCGTAATTTCTATGTTCACGACCGCGCAAAGTGGGATCTGGGTCGGGCTACTAGTGACGTCACTTCGGGAACCGAGCTGAAACACTCAAGAGACTTATTTCTTTTTTTCCATTTCGAAGTGCGGGTCGCCAGGATCAGAATCGACAATTAGCCGGTCGATTTGGATTATAACGGTAAAAGTAATGGCAGTAGAGTTAACTTGCAGCTCTTAAAGAGTTTTGAAGATGTCAATGGACACGAAGAGTCGGTAAGTTGGCTTTAAGGGACGTGCAGATTTCGGAGTGTGAAAGCATTTTTAGATTCACACACTAATTTCCCCCGAAATACAAGTGAAAATGCGATGCAGTCGTGGTCCACTTCTGCCTACTTCGCCAGATCAATGATTGAAAACAGTTTTAACATGAGAGATAAGCAGAGATGTTGGCAAACAATATCCAAAGTCGAGGTAAATTTTCGCTTGAGTTACTGCCGCCCGACCGTAGAATATGCATAGTCAATTACTGTGTAATTTTAGTATGCACGAACACAAGCTATACGAATTTGCATCTTTCGTACTACTAATTCATGGCAAATCCTTCGTTAGGATATTGAAAAGAGGTTCAGTATAGTATCGTTTAAATGAATACATTTCTACTTCACTGTTCATTTGAATGAAATGTCCATTTTACGTACGCTAATAGCCTGGGAGTTCTCGACTTTTTACTTTGCGTTTCCGTTGACTGACAATCGCCGCGATTCTTCTTTCAGCACGACGAACTCCGTCGGTAGCTCTAGGGCTCTAGAGTCGAATCTTAATCGTTTGATTCACTTTTCTCACAAAGTTATAAAAGCTTGATCCATTCTAAGTTTGAAATTTAGTTATATTTCGTTCCTTAAAGACAAAGCTCAAAGAACGAAACAATTCCGGCTGAATGGCTATTGAGATACACGGTCGGATTACGACGCTAGTCCTCATTCACCAGTTGTAAGGCTCAACAATCTTAATCGCTTCGTTGTAGGACGCAGATTTCGTTTACTATTCGTAAGAGCGTACCGGTCGTCAAAAAAAGCTCTTTCTACCAGGAATTCAGCTCGGCACATATATAAATTTATATTCCTTTGAATCGTCGAAAAAATGGCCTATTCCGGATATTTTTTTCTTTACGGTAGACAAAAATCTCAGATTACACGGTCACGCTGAAACCACGCTTTGCAAAAATATCTCTTCAAAACTCTGACTTCGAAGCGATATATCTCTTTATTTTTAATAGCTACCACACATCTTAAATATTACATTCTGTTCCTCAACAATCCAGCTTTATCGTGAAAAACCAGAAGTAATTAGAATTTTATTTGTGACCCCACTTGACCCCGTTGAGTCAACAAAGGAGCTACGGTCGCCCATAGCAACGGAAAAACACGCAGATAACAAGAGCCGACTTTTTGGTAAAAAAATCCAGAATTATTGTCTGAGAGCTGAAAGTTGAATGGGAACATCTTTTTCGAACTATTCTTAGTTGATTTGGACAAAAAAATGACCTCGAAGGGCTACAGAAGAGAACGAAACAAAAAACAGAGCGAGACAGTGTAAAAGCCGATAATTTATTCTATTTTGTTCACCGCGTGGCGTTCATCACGTACAAGTTAAAAAAGGTTTCTATTAGATAATTTCAACCTTAGAAGCCAGCAACTGGTCCAGAATTACTTTCTTTATACTTACAAATGTCCTGACTTCTATCTCCGAAAGATTTGGCCCCAGATTTTATTGGTTTAGTACAAGGAAGTCAAACTTGCAACTAGAAATTTTCAGTTAGAGGAAAAATAAGGCGGTTGGACAAGTTCTTTGTTTAAACTGATTACTTTCGTGGGAAACGAGGGCAAAAACATTTGGCACCCCGCCAGGGACACGTACGCCGCTCTTCGGGGAATTTAGTCTGAATGAAGCGACGGAAGGGAAAGACCAATTCATGGAGCCTTTTATGGTTTCGCTTTGCGAAGCGAAATAATTTGAACCGTGTTGTGTTTGATCCTGTTAGGCTTTGTTGGAGATAGCGTTGCGTTTATGCCAGTTATGTGACCTGGAAAGTTAAGCCAAGTCAATGGGACAATATACCCTGGTCGTTGATATTTGGTCCTAAAGTTTGTTTGGTGGAAGTGTGAACTGACCGAGCACGGGTGTAGTTCTTTGCTGTTCATCTTTGATCATAAAGAAACACATGGCGGGATAAAAGACGAAATCGGAGGAGCTTCAAACTACAAACTTGAATCCAAGTGCTTGTGGTTCCTTGGAAGTGGATTGCACTTGTAGAAGTAAGGATGAGCAGTTTTACAAGTGGAAGACGAAAGAAGTCTTAGGGGGGGGAAGGTTGGCCACTGTTCAAAGAGAATTCGTGAGAAAAATAGAGCAAGGTTTAAGCGAAGACGGATCACAAAAAAAACACTGTTGGTCGGTTTTCTTTATTAAGTGTATTTGTGAATGGAAAACCTCCACTCGACGGTGGTACAAACACGAAGATAAGATTAGACCGGCGAAGCGAAAGTATAAAGGTTTTTGTGAACCGCTTTAAGGACGTTCGCGCTAATTTGTTTCTGCGCATTCCTTACTGCCCATACAAATTCACATCCCACGTCCGTGCATATATAGCGCGCGCGCGTAACCGCGAACTAAGTATAAAAAACAAACAAATGATAGGGCACAGATGACCATTGCTAGCCTTTGCCCGGATTATTATTTATTATTTAACGATCTTGGGAAACGTTTTCGGGACCCCAATTTTTCTTCGATGCATCATTTTCTCTATGATTTTCTCGTTTTAGGGGAAAAAATTGAAGGAAAATCTATCTTCGACTAGAAGTTTAGACTTTTTGGCGAAATCACACCATCGAATTCCGTTTTATTACTTTTAGTGCATACTGTGCGGCTGGTTTCAAAATGCTTCTTAAAGGGTTAAATTTTGGGGAAAACTTTAGTAAATTTGGATGAGTTATTTACGCAACAGCCCACAAACTTCTACAAAAATAGACTAAGATCGTTTTACCTTCGTTGACTCAACTTCGATATTCTTAACTAAATAAACCCTGTGGATCGTGCTCAATTATATGGGACCAATTTTCGAAACTCAGTAGAGTTTACCACCCGCTCTATCTATGGAAACGAAGACGGTTTGACCCCCATTCCCATTTTTTTTGAATTTCTGGCACAAGTAATTCATATCGTTGCCGGGTTTAAATTTTAAAAATAGTCGACTGGAAAATTTTCGCGCGAACGTCCTAATCCTACAGACAGAAAAAAAAGCGAATCAGGCAGCACAAGGAGCGGAAAACAAAAATAAATTTTGATGTTTACTAAGGTGATTAGGCGGGAGTCAAGATCCATGGAGTTGGGCGGGAGTCATTTTAAAGGATGGGCTGTATTTGAGTTTACGCGCGACAGATAGAACTGTGGGATAAAGCCAGAGGCTACAAAGAGACTGAGATTGTAGAAGCTGTTATTCGTGCCAGTGTCCAAGCCTTAAACAACTGAGCGTTTACTATTCTCCGAGATGATACAGGATCCTGTCCATTGCTCTGCTTTTAAGGCAGATTATGAAGGCTCACATTTCAAGAAAAAGTCAGCGAACGGAATGTAGCAGGAACTTTCTGTCTTGCACCAGGAAGCAAATGAATCCTCCAAGATTTTCTTGTGCAAGCGTCTTAAAACTTAAAACAGCAGATGATTTTTGTATTCAAACGCACCGATGGCTCCATCATCAAGTACGAGCCCTCCTCTTGTTACAGCATTATTCGTTCATGTTTAGAGACAGTTTTGGGTTACAAGATGGGGCCGGTTAGAGCTAGTTTCGCCCCTTTACTGGAAGGCACGCCACTGTAACTGGTTATGAAAAACTTATGGTAAAAGGTTTAATCGGATTATGTCGGCCAGAAGTAGAACACCAAAATAAGATGAGGGTGGCTTGACAGGAAACGTGTAAGGGTCAACCAGGGTTGGACACTGCTTCACCTCCAAGTAACCAATTAAGCCAACCAAAGTTCAAATCAAAACACCCCAGAATGAGAGTAGTAAGTC
>JAHPZR010041261.1:10000-15497 GCA_019787425.1 Platygyra sinensis | reverse complement strand
TCTTTCAATGATGGCGTTCGGTACTGGCATGTTGCGTGTTATGTCACTCTGTTACCCTTCTTTCTATTTTCCCTACATTAAAAAGCAAGCTTCTGCAGTTCTAACCCGCTATAACGATACGGAGCAAAGCCAAGGTCTACAAGAAACCTTTATCTACTCTTTCGCTTGGTCATGAACCCGCCGATTAAGTGAACTGGGCTTTCGACATCACAACTTCGCTAATTCAGGCTCCTTCTTCTCCTGTCGCGATATCATAACTTGCCCTTGGTCCGACGGGGGGGGGGGGGGGAAATATGTGGCTTGTGCCATAAAAGTTTTAAAGAAAAACCAAAGCAGATGTACTTGCTCGCAATGTAATTTGAATTTCACCTAAAATGCTTCTGCTCCGATGATAGCGGGGGCAAGTGTAATTCTTGTCTTTCTAACAACAAATGACATCCAAGATGGAGCTGACCAAGATCAACAAGAATATTTCTCGATATGATATCCTTCTGGGCTTCTGGTGAAGGTGGAGGTGTGGCTGTTTATATTTCTTCATCTATTCCCTTTCAAAGACGAATGGATATCGAAACAGGAGGATATTGAATGCATCTGGATCGAAATATTATTTCCTAAAACCAAAGGCCTTCTAGTTGGAATTATTTATCGCCCTCCGGATTCTTCTAAACATCTCTGCGCAAATTTCAATTACAAATTTGAATGCATGCTTTTCGACAGTATCTGCTGAAAACAAAGAATGCATTCTCTCAGGTAACATTAAACTGCAACTGTTTGGTGCCCTCGGATCACAAAGAAATTAAGTCCATTTTCTCTTACTTTGGTCTGAAACAACTCATTAGCAGCCCCACGAGAATTACGCGCGAGTCTAAGACCCTAATTGATGTTATTTGCAGCAACGTACCTCATAACATCTTTTCGGTGAAAGTAATCCCAGCTGGCTTGAGCGATCATGAACTCATTGAATGCGCTCGCAAGCTGAGCTATGTTAAGTTCAATCCGCGAATCATTACTTGCCGAAATTTTGCTGATTATCACTCTAAACTATTTAGCGAAGAACTAAATTCCGTGAATCTTGACGACGTTTATTCATCTATCAGCGTAAATGAGGCATGGGACTCTTTACGAGACACTCTAAAAACGGTGTATCGACAAGCATGCTCCTCTTATTTCGAAAAAGGTCAAAGGCCGACTTTGTCCTTGGTTGACTCCAGATGTCAAAAAGGAGATGAATCTCACGGATGGTTTTGCTCAGGAAAGCCCGCCGAACCAATCAGGGAAATCGATTGGTCTTCTTATAAACGCCAACCGCAACAGAGTATCTGGCCTTGTTAAAAAAATGTAAAATCAGATATAATCGAGATCTCCTTAAAGATTGTGCTGACTCTCCAGATAGATTTTGGGCAGCCATCAAGGAACTATATCCTACCAAGTTATCTTCTGAACAAGGTTCGGCGTTTGTGATAAATGGATCAAAGTCAACTGACAAAAGTTTTATTGCAAACAGCTTTTGCGAATATTTTAGTACCGTTTGCCTTAGTACCGTTGCCTTAGTAACGTTGCCTTAGTACCGTTGCCGTAGTACCGTTGCCGTAGTGGTAGTAGCGGTGGCGGTGGCGGCGGCGGCGGCGGTAGTGGTCTTGCTGGTGGTGGTCGTGGCGGTCGTGGTCGTAGTAGTAGTAGTGGTAGTAGTAGTGGTGGTGGTGGCGGTGGTGGTAGTGGTGGTAGTGGTGGTAGTGGTGGTAGTGGTGGTAGTGGTGGTAGTGGTGGTAGTGGTGGTAGTGGTGGTAGTGGTGGTAGTGGTGGTAGTGGTGGTAGTGGTGGTAGTGGTGGTAGTGGTGGTGGTAGTGGTGGTAGTGGTGGCAGTGGCAATGGCAGTGGCAGTGGCAGTGGCAGTGGCAGTGGCAGTGGCAGTGGCAGTGGCAGTGGCAGTGGCAGTGGCAGTGGCAGTGGCAGTGGCAGTGGCAGTGGCAGTGGTAGTGGCAGTGGCAGTGGTAGCGGTAGTGGTAGGCCGCCGCCGCCCCTCTGGATGGATGCTCAACTGCAACGTCGAATTCTCATTCGCAATTTCGAATTCGCAACTCGGGAAAAGATGGAGTCCGGATTTGCATCCGTGACAAGTGAAGAAATCATCCAGATTAATTTTTTTGTGGTGTACATTATCTCACTGTTTTAGTACATACTAAAACAACTATTTACCCCAGCGTTGGGAGCTAGCGGTGAATAGGTGTTAATCATTTTTTAATTTTATTTCGTTGCATTTACGAATTGGAGAGGGGGTCATACCGACAAATTTGATTTCCTTGACTGCTCCCTGAAACTGTCTCAATTCTGGTCTAATTCTCACCGAGTGAATATTGGGACAAGCGTTAAACAGAAGGAAACACTTGCACTGACGTTAACTTCCGAGTCCACCACAGTTTTTTTCTTTTACCGTAAGGCACGTTTTAGTTCTCTGCACGAAAATGTGACCATAAATAAAATACGGTAAGCTTAAGAGATATGCTTCTAGAAAAATATTTTAAAATAACTCCATTTTTGCTCATGGATGTTTCGTAACATCCATGAGCTTAGAAGACAATCGGATAGCGCTCGATCACTCACACTCACTCACTCACTCACTCACTCACTCACTCACTCACTCACTCACTCACTCACTCACTCACTCACTCACTCGCTCCCTCCCTCCCTCCCTCGCTCCCTCACTCACTCTCTTACTACTTCACTCCCTCACTCCCTCCGAGAGCGTAGCTCGAGGAAAACTGTGAGCTTCGAGGAACAGATAATGTCCAAGGACAAATATCCGAGCATATTTTCGCCCTAAATGGAGACTATCGTGTTTACTATCCTTCAAATCTTTTTACGCAACGCGCGCAGTTTTCAAAATTGGGGTATATGCTCGGGTATCCCCCAGTTTTAGCTGGGGGATATTCGGTCACGTGACGCGTTTAGACCAATCGCGCGCGAGCGAAAAGATTTGATGGATTATAAATGCCAATATCCAAGAGGAACACTACAGTAACAACTATATTATAATATAAAAGTGACAGTGAGTAGCATCATTACTGATACTATATGTGTTTATATCAGCTGCCAGAAATAATATCACAATACTTGAAGAAACTGGCTTTAACACAAGTCTTAAGACTTCATGGAAGTAATCTGAGAATTACAGATAGATGTGGAGTACTCCTCCTTACAAAGAAAATAAGATGCTTTCAACCCTTGTGTTAGCTACCACTTAAGCTTTTGAAACAGATGCTTTGCAAATGACATAAGTTACAGGCATATAAAATGTCTCTCCAGACTGCACATATAACTTATTACATAATTGGAAACACTTCGGAACCTTATCCGTGTAGGTTGCTCAAAGTCAAGAATGTCAACAAGTGAAATCCACCTGAACTCACTATAATTCATCAAAACTTTACTCGGAAATGAACCTACATGTATGGCTTTACAGTGGAATACAAAAATATAACTTAACTTAAAATTAGCAGCGCCATATAAGATTCATAAATATGTCTGGATTTATAAAAACGGGGCTGAACTATTGGGTTTCACCTCGATTTCGCTACTCTTTTCGGGTTCTCTTAAGCCTTATAGAAAGCTAAAAAAGAGAGAAAGAACGACAGCGAAGGCGAGGTAAACGGGTGAAGAAAGAGAAAAGAACTGACTTTCCTTTTTTATTTTATATGGCGAAAAAAAAAAAAAAGAAAAAGAAAAACGCCCGCTTAGGGCGCTTCTTCAGTTCTTAGCACCGCTTTCATAAATCCAGGCATATATTCATGAACATATATGATCTGTTTTGAATTCATTTTTGGTTTAATTTTTGTTAAACCAGTTTAAATTTATCAGACTGGTTCATATTTTTCAAACTGGGTCGAAATTTTTAAACCAGTTAAATTTTCAATTTTGAGCAGAATGTGTCTTAGTAATTTGGGTTAAAGTGCATATGAAGTGAAAAATAATTTCTGCTTATTTGAAAGTCCTTTCAAAATACAGAAGAATGGTGTTTTTCTTTTTGAAATATCTTTTTTCGTTTCAGAGATATTAACGTTTTTCTATTAGGCAAATTAGATCAGTGATGACGTCATTGTTTGCAGCTAAAAATTGTAAAATACTGAATAAACAATATCTCTAGAAATATTAAAGCAGTATTCTTGAAACTTGGCACCATAATTGTCCATCACAAAAGAAACAAAAATGACACCCTTAGTGCTGTTGCCATAGAAACTCTTTCGGCTCCAGTCTCGTTTTGTCGAAAAAATGAATCCTCCATTTTCAACCTCTTAAGTGAGACAAAGGGTCCTACATGAAACATACATAGTTCCCATGTTGTCGTAACTTCCATCGATAGATTGTGTAGGGTAGATGGATCTTGTTTTCAGACAAAAACTGGGATTTTCAGTTTTTATTAAAACGACACCAGTGGCAAAACTGTTGTCATGGCAACGGTGCTAAGGGTGTCATTTTGTTTCTTTTGTGATGCACATTTATGGTGCCAAGTTTCAAGAACACTGCTTTAATATTTCTAGAGATATTGTTTATTCAGTATTTTACAATTTATAGCTGCAAACAATATGACGTCATCACTGATCTAATTTGCATGATAGAAAAACGTTAATATCTCTGAAACGAAAAAAGATATTTCAAAAAGAAAAACACCATTCTTCTGTATTTTGAAAGGACTTTCAAATAAGCAGAAATTATTTTTCACTTCATATGCACTTTAAGCACTCAAGTTAGTGATTACTGGCCTAAGCACTTATCTAGAATGGTTATCTTTGATGATGGGCTGGGAACTTTGCATATTTAAACAATAGAGTGTTTCTGTCGAGGAACTATCGGCTGATAGTTGCCCCGAGGAAATTTGATGTTCTTAAAACAAATATTTGCCCGAGAAGCGAAGCTTCGAGGGCAAATATGCTAGTTTTAAGAACATCAAATTTCCAAGAGGCAACTATCAGATCGATAGTTCCGCGACATAAACACTCTATTGTCTTTATTGTTCACCACTAAATTTTCCCGTAGCGGCATGCCTCAAAACTGAAAACGACAAGAGTTTATTTATCAACATTTCCAATCGCTATGGAGCGCTTAGGTGTTTCGTATCTTCCGTTGTATCCTCTTTAGATGATATTACATCTGTACATGTATAAACAGTTTTATCAGTGTCAGGTGTTGACTTCTAAAGAAGAAACCTTCTAAAGAGGAAACCTCGAATCTTGAAACCTTTGCACCCACTTGACGTTTTACTGTACCGTAGTTTACCGCAGTTTTACGCCTAAAAAATACTTCTCTTGCTCTCCTCTAACTAAAATCGACACGGGACGATTAATTATTTTCATCTTATCTAAAAAAAACTGCAGGAGAAAGCTGCCTTTGATGAGCCTCTTTCCCTGAGCGGGCACTATCGTCTGATAGTCGCCCTAGGGCATTCTATTGACAGATAGTGCCCGCGCGAGATCGTACCACGTGATCAGTTTTGACCAATGAC
>JAHPZR010041260.1:17500-21005 GCA_019787425.1 Platygyra sinensis | reverse complement strand
CACTAAATTGTTTGAATGGCACATGAAATTAGTTTTGCATAAAATGGCCTGAAGGATTTTTGATATTTGTATCCGATTGGGAATTCATTTAGAAGTATAGTGGATCCTTAGCACTTTGAATCAACAAGCTGATTATAAGTCGTTTAATTGATACGGTACTGATGATTGGCAAATTACTGATGAATTTTTTCTTTTTCTTGATGGCCTGTGGGCCTGCATAGTGTAGATGCTCCCCAAGTATTTCTCGAGGTTTTGGAACCTGAATTCCTCTGGTGTTGATTTTTTCTTTCAGTCTCTTCGAGGAGAAAATTGCTTAGTAGTCCCTCCAGTTGGTATCATCCCGACGCGTATTACATTATCTGAAATCTCAGCAGGCTGTTGGTACACTCGTTGTACCTCTTTGGCCTTCGGCTCATTTCTGTCTTTAATTGCACACAAGTATAGTCGTCATCTTGTGGCTCAAACTATTCATATTGGGAATGAGGTTCTTACCCACAAAATAAATTTAATTCTCTCTTAGGGTCTGATCTTTCCGCGGTAATATTATTGCCTTTAGATTAAAATTTACTGATTAATTTATTGGACGCCGACGGGTGTGTCCACTAGCCTATGATTATTCACAGTTGTTGGTGCTGGCCAAAGCAGTATAGTGCTGTTTATTATGAGGCACTGCCTATTTTTTTAGTCTCTCATTTAGACCCGTCCAAGAACTTTCTGATAACACAAACGTAAGCTTTAGTAGTTGAATCCGCCCTAACATCTAGAACTTCATAAAGGTTGATTGAAGAAAATTGTTGAAAGCCTTTCCAGGAATTACTTGATAGCATAATCTGGAGAGACATGAACAAAACATATATACTAAAAGAACAAAAGAAAGACAGAACATCCTTTAATAACCGTACAAAAATCAGTCATTGTTGGGGCCAATGCCACGTAAGACGATAAACCATCGTATGGGCCAGTGCCGCTTAGATCAACAACCATTGATTAGGCCAACACCACATAAATCTACTATACTTCTATTAGGACAGCACCATATGAAATGAGAGACTAAAAAATAGGCCAGTGCCTCATAAATAAACAGCATATACTGCTTTGGCCAGCACCAACAACTGTGAATAATCATAGGCTAGTGGACACACCGTCGGCGTCCAATAAATTAATCAGTAAATTTTAATCTAAAGGCAATAATATTACCGCGGAAAGATCAGACCCTAAGAGAGAATTAAATTTATTTTGTGGGTAAGAACCTCATTCCCAATATGAATAGTTTGAGCCACAAGATGACGACTATACTTGTGTGCAATTAAAGACCAGAAATGAGCCGAAGGCCAAAGAGGTACAACGAGTGTACCAACAGCCTGCTGAGATTTCAGATAATGTAATACGCGTGGGATGATACCAACTGGAGGGACTACTAAGCAATTTTCTCCTCGAAGAGACTGAAAGAAAAAATCAACACCAGAGGAATTCAGGGTTCCAAAACCTCGAGAAATACTTGGGGAGCAATCTACACTATGCAGGCCCCACAGGCCATCAAGAAAAAGAAAAAATTCATCAGTAATTTGCCAATCATCAGTACCGTATCAATTAAACGACTTATATAATCAGCTTGTTGATTCAAAGTGCTAAGGATCCACTATACTTCTAAATGAATTCCCAATCGGATACAAATATCAAAAATCCTTCAGGCCATTTTATGCAAACCTAATTTCATGCTGCCCATTTCAACAATCTTAGCTGATAAACTTTACGTTTTTATAATACACTCATTGCCTTTGCTTAAATGCTCATTACTTTCGAAGGAGTCAAAAAATAAAAATTCCCCGACAATGTTTTTTTGCCACATTTTCGGGCAACATTCTTGCCAAATTTCAGCAAAAATGGATGAAAACTCGCTGTAAACAAACTGGAAATGTGCGCCTCATTCTATGAGATTTTAGTTTTGAGAAATAAAGAAAAATACACTTTAAGGCATTTTTCTGGTGCGGGGAGATTAGATCTCAAACGATTGAAAAGTAATTACCTGTTGATTGATAAAGTGAGGGCTCTTAATTCTTACTGTACATAGACAATAAAGCTCGCATTTACAAATCGGCCCGCAAAGCGGTCTCAACTGCTTTTACTGGCGGAAAATGCCAACAAAGCTCCCTGTTCCGCCGCTCCACTCACTCACTCAGATCGAGTTTTGGAAAGCACTGGATGCAATACCTCTACGATACCGAAGGCAAAAATCTAAGAGATCCAAAAAAAGCGATACAGGAATTAAGTAGCGCAGGGAATTTGCACGGTGAGTCTGCGAAAGAAACCATGCTTACAGAAATGAGAGAATCAGGGTAAGAACGCTTCTTTTACACGTTGCAGTAGTAGTGTTACCGTACATATTAGTTGGCTATCCAGAATTTGAGCGAAGTGTGTGTGTAACTTCGGGCAGAGAATTGGCCGTGTATCTGCAAATTGGCCAAAAGAATATTGCAACAGTTTTTCAACCCGCAAATGCGGCAAAGCTCGCTGGTGCTTTCTGAATCTTCCGCAAACAAGATTAGTACAAATGAAAACCTTCGGTGAATCTTCTACAATGACATGGCGTCGTGAAATGCTGGCATATTTCAGTTGTAAAAACTGGGGGCCTCAAAGGCAAATGGAGCAGCTGCGACCCAAAACTGTTTAGAAAACACGACAGCACATATTTAGAAATATAGGGCGAATGTAGATGGAACAGTTAGAGCACTTCAGCCCATTCCTTATTAAATGCTTTCGAGGTTTTCCGTTTCGGTGCCTTCTTCGCATTTGAAAACGGACACAGTCTTTTGGGTTTCTTTTTTCCACCAAACCAAATCGATTACGCGTGACAGACAAATCAGTAATCTCGCTAAGCAAACCATGTCGTGGTTCACATGACTTTCAATGGCATTTTAATTGATAATGGCAATGTGTTGACAGCTTCCAATTAGAGATAATTTATTCATAGAATCGTTTTACCTTTATAACTTTGTCTAGGAGAAACCTTTTATTCGTGGAACTTTTTGCATTTAAAAGAACTCGATGAGATGTACATGGGAATATCAAAACCTAAAATTTGGCAAAATAATCGATTTGGGGTATACTGATACCTTAATGCGACAACTTTCTCTATCCTGAACAATCGCTCAACCATCATCCAAGAAGATGGCTATACAAAGACCCTGTATTCTCCAATACTTTTCTAAAGGCTTCAAAACCTTTGAGAAAACATAAGGGGCAGAGGAAAGACCGAATGGGAGCACAGTAAAAGCATAAAATATTTCCTTAATGGAATCAGGCACCCGCCATGAAAACCCCAGAAAAGTTTGGTGCTCTTGTGCAATGTCTATATGATGGTAACAACTTTTTTTAATCGAAGCAAAACATGGACATGTCCTTCACAAAATAAGACATAGCAATTTTCCAGTCCTCGCACTTAACACTGCTTAATTAATGACTTATTGACATAGCACAAATCAAGAATTAACCTCTTCTTACCGAA
>JAHPZR010041260.1:0-12500 GCA_019787425.1 Platygyra sinensis | reverse complement strand
TTGCTCCAAAGCAAGATCCTTGCTGTCACGCTTTAACGTGAAATCCCGTAAAATTAACATTTGACTGTAATTGAGTGAAATTAATTGTATTGTATTGTAAATTAATGTCTTTGCAGTCGCACAATAACCGGAAATCACTACTTTTAACGGTTTTCAGCTGAAATCAACATTTTTTAAGGTTATGTGCTGCAAAAGATCAATATTTTGCTGGAAAATTACCGTCTTTGTGGTCACTTGCTGATGTGACAACAAATACAGGTTTTTTGCAACGTAATATTTCGAAAACGAAGCAAACTTCAGCAAGAAATCATACAGAACATTGTTTAACGCAACTAAATAAAACTGCATGTAAAATTTGGAGCGTTTTGACAAAGTTCAGTTTTGAGTAAAATAGGTAACGCCCTTTTTCCACCGAACCCTTCAATTATTAGATTGTTTACAAATGATATCACTTTCTAAAATTCAAAACTTAAGAGCCACCAAAATTTTTCTTGCCATCAGGCATAATTAACGCTAATGGTCGATTTTGTTGACAAATAATATACTTACATGTATCTCATGATTTTGAACTTTCTTAGAAGTTAGAGCATCAGGAAAACTTTAAAGTGCTTATTTTTATATAATTATGTAATAATTGAGTTGATAATCAGTTGCCTGCTATAGTGGAAAACCAAAATAAGTTCAAGATGTTAACACTATTTTCTGGCCACCATTTTATTGTATTATAAGTGTACAGCATTTTTATACTGGGCTCTGGGAAAATGCACAGGCCTAAAACTTGGAGAAGTGTCTTAGTTATTTAGTTATCTACTATAATGTCATTACAATTTCTTAGTTAGCTTTTTCCACTGGGTAGTTTTCAATTTATTTTTTATTGCATGACAGTGAAGCCTAAAAGTGGAGCTCCTGCGCTGGTTTGCTTAAAGCTTGATTAAGCTAACCAGCCAGGATAAGCAGGAATTCTGATAAGAATTTGGTAACTTTGCAGGGAGGTTTTCTGTATATTGTTTGGCCTTCTGTTTTGAGTTTGAATAATCTCAAACTAGACAAAAAAAAGCAGTGAGAAACATTTGTATACAAGAAAAAATTTACTTTAGTAGACTTTTGATCCTGAGTTAGCTTTAACCAGCTTCCAAACAACTATCTGCAACAAGCTAACCTGACATGAGCCAACCCAAGTGTCACTCAGTTAGTCCGATTTTATATTTGTTCATTCTATTTCAAGATTCATATTTCCATAACTTATGTAATCCCAGCTTGTTGATTCACAACCATTAGCTAGTTTGTGTTTCCTGTTAGAGGGAAGGAGAGGTTGCGTCAGCAGGTTCTGCCTGCAGCAATTTGTTTTACATACAAGTTGTATGTGCATGCATGTCTTGGCCTTGTGTTGTGTTATGAATGGCCATCTTTAGTCTGGGCCGTATTAAAGCTGCTACAGTTTACTTCATTGTGGCATTCTCATCTCTTTAACACTGGCATTCGTGCTTCATTTTTTAAGTGATTTTGTTTATATGTAAACTAGGTGAGAATTTTTTCTCTGATGAATCTGAGAGCTTCTGGCTAAACATTGCTGGGGACTATGGTCGAAAGGTATGTAGTGTCCACATAATGTAGAATAAAACATTGAACATATGTCAGTAGATTTCAATTAAATGATTCATTTGACTATGCAACTGTGCTTCTCTTTCTATGATTATCAGTTGAATAAGTTTAAGTGCAATGACAGTTTGGTGACTAGGTTCTAATGTTCAAGTTGTGCTGTTGTCACATGCAAATATATATTATTTTCCAAGTTCTCGTGATGCCACAATTTCACTCCATCACTCCTTCACTCCTTCCTGTACTTCCTGTTAGAAATTTGGAAACCCAGGGGCAGCGTTTCAGCTAGAAAATTTCACTTGAGGGCCAAAGTGGCCCCGGAAGACTTGTTTTAGGGGACTATTTTTTAGGAAAAGGGCCAATGAATAATAATTGGTAAAAGAATCGCCAAATTTTATGCAAATTTCTGGTTGCCAGATACTAGTACGAAGGTCTGCATGGTATGAAGGACCTGTGCAGATCTGTCAAGAGAACTACAAAAGCATACATAGCGTAGTCACCTGACTTGACGTAGTCACCAGTTTTTGCTGTCAAATAGGCTATTTCCGAGTTCTCTTGTGCCTTTGTTTCAAAATGAGTCTAGGTGCAAAACCTTTCATATGAAAATGAGTTCTGCATGCAGTTTCATTTTCATGCAAATCAAAGTCATTTTCACAAGAATGGTTTTCCCACTTAGGCTCACTTTGAACAGAGGCACAGAGGAACTTGGAAATGGCCTATTATCCTTCAGGGTGCATTTGAAGAAATAGTAATGATAGAAATGCTCTCATTTAATTTCTGTCTTCAGGCTTGATTTTTGCTGATCTCTTGAGTACACAAGTCGAGTCTACAAGTGCGCGCGGGATCCTTTCTTGAACAATGGCTAGTAATCGAACCTAATCTGTTTTAAGTGGTATCTTTTAGTGTCTATGAAGCTCAAGCAAGCGTCCACATTAGTCTCCTCTAGGAGTTAAATTCAGATTTTCTGACAAGCATCCCTTGCCTTTTCTTATGGGAGCGACCCCCCCTTGGGTTTCCAAATTTCTAACAGGAAGTACAGGAAGGAGTGAAGGAGTGATGGAGTGAAATTGTGGCATCACGAGAACTTGGAAAATAATATATATTTGCATGTGACAACAGCACAACTTGAACATTAGAACCTAGTCACCAAACTGTCATTGCGCTTAAACTTATTCAACTGATAATCATAGAAAGAGAAGTACAGTTGCATAGTCAAATGAATCATTTAATTGAAATCTACTGACACATGTTCAATGTTTTTTTTCTACATTATGTGGACACTACATACCTTTCGACCATAGTCCCCAGCAATGTTTAGCCAGAAGCTCTCAGATTCATCAGAGAAAAAATTATCACCTAGTTTACATATAAACAAAATCACTTAAAAAATGAAGCACGAATGCCAGTGTTAAAGAGACTAGAATGCCACAATGAAGTAAACTGTAGCAGCTTTAATACGGCCAAAAACTAAAGATGGCCATTCATAACACAACACAAGGCCAAGACATGCGTGCACATACAACTTGTATATAAAACAAATTGCTGCAGACAGAACCTGCTGGCGCAACCTCTTCTTCCCTCTAACAGGAAACACAAACTAGCTAATGGTTGTGAATCAACGGGCTGGGATTACATAAGTTATGGAAATATGAATCTTGAAATAGAATGAACAAATATGAAATCGGACTAACTGAGTGACACTTGGGTTGGCCTCATGTCAGGTTAGCTTGTTGCAGATAGTTGTTTGGACGCTGGTTAAAGCTAACTCAGGATCAAAAGTCTACTAAAGTAAATTTTTTCTTGTATACAAATGTTTCTCACTGCTTTTGTTTCATCTAGTTTGAGATTATTCAAACTCAAAACAGAAGGCCAAACAATATACAGAAAACCTCCCTGCAAAGTTACCAAATTCTTATCAGAATTCCTGCTTATCCTGGCCGGTTAGCTTAATCAAGCTTTAAGCAAACCAGCGCAGGAGCTCCACTTTTAGGCTTCACTGTCATGCAATAAAAAATAAATTGAAAACTACCCAGTGGAAAAAGCTAACTAAGAAATTGTAATGACATTATAGTAGATAACTAAATAACTAAGACACTTCTCCAAGTTTGAGGCCTGTGCATTTTCCCAGAGCCCAGTATGACAATGCTGTACACTTATGAATTCAGTACACTAAAATGGTGGCCAGAAAATAGTGTAAACATCTTGAACTTAATTTGGTTTTCTACTATAGCAGGCAACTGATTATCAACTCAATTATTACATAATTATACAAAATAAGCACTTTAAAGTTTTCCTGATGCTCTAACTTCTAAGAAAGTTCAAATCATGAGATACATGTAAGTATATTATTTGTCAACAAAATCGACCATTAGCGTTAATTATGCCTGATGGCAAGAAAAATTTTGGTGGCTCTTTAGTTTTGAATTTTAGAAAGTGATATCATTTGTAAACAATCTAATAATTGAAGGGTTCGGCGGAAAAAGGGTGTTTAACCTATTTTACTCAAAACTGAACTTTATCAAAACGCTCCAAATTTCAGTTACATGCAGCTTTATTTAGTTGCGTTAAACAATGTTCTGTATGATTTCTTGCTGAAGTTTGCTTCGTTTCGAAATATTACGTTTCAAAAAACCTGTCTTTGTTGTCACATTAGCAAGTGACCGCAAAGACAGTAATTTTCCAGCAAAAATATTGATCTTTCGCAGAACATAATAACAATAATAATAATAATAATAATAATAATAATAATAATAATAATAACATAATTTGTATAGTGCAAATTCCATACAATGTTCAAATGCGCTTCACAATAAAATTACACAGTCCCAAAATTGAATACAATAATTAATACAACTATTAGAATAAAATAAAATGAAAGAGAATAAAAATACTAAAACTGCTTACACATAACCTTAAAAATGTTGATTTCAGCTGAAAACCGTTAAAATTAGTGATTTCCGGTTATTGTGCGACTGCAAAGACTGATTAATTTCACTCAAATTACAGTCAAATGTTAATTTTATGGGATTTCACGTTAAAGCGTGACAGCAAGGATCTTGATTTCACTTAAAAAAGAGCAAACTGTTCATTTCACGCAGCACATACATGTAAGCTCAAAAACGTTGATTTCAGGCCTTAGATAGGTTAAGATGTTATTTCACGTTAACGTGTGACAGCAACGATGTTGATTTCACTTAAAAAAGAGCAAAATGTTCGTTTCAGGCAGCGTGTAAGCTCAATAATGTCAATTTCAGGCCTAGATACAAATATGAAGGTTAAAATGCTGATTTCACGGTAAGGTAACACGTGACAGAAAAGATGTTGATTTCACTTAAAAAGAGCAAAATGTTTGTTTCATGCAGCGCATAAGCTCAAAAACGGCGATTTCAGGCCTTGATAGGTTAAAATGTTCATTTCAAAGCGTGACAACAAGGAGACTGATTTCACTTAAAAACAAGCAAAATGTCCATTTCCCACAGTGCGTAAGCTCAAAAACGGCTATTTCGGGCCTAACTAGGTTAAAATATTGATTTCACTTTAAAGCGTGACAGCAAGGATCTCTATTTCACTTAGAAAAACAAAACAGTGAGACCAGAAACAGGAGACTGGGAATGATTCTGTCCGTCATTTCAACACTTCCAAGCTTCGCTAAAAACAGATTTCTCAGTCATTAGTGCAGAGTGCACTATTAGGATGGTTTGGGGTTTGATGCCGCTAAAGCACTACGGTAATAAGGCATTAAGGCACTAAGGCATTATGGAAATAAGGCAATAAGGTAATAAGGTGTAAACTATAATGTTAGTTTAATTACCGTAAACGTCCATGTATAAGCCGCACTTTTTTTCACTAAATTGGAGCCCAAAATCAAGGGTGCGGCTTATCCACGGATACATCTGTGTTTGGAGATCGCAAACACCTTATTAATATTCATAAAACTTCTTAAGTTGTCAAGAAATAAACATAAAAGAAACTGTTCGTTTTGTTGCAATGGTAAAGTTTACGGCGTGTTTCGAAGTGATAATCTTGAAAAATTGGGTAAAAAGAGCATTTTAAGTTGAAGATGTCATAAATTCAAACAAAAAAGAAGGTACAGCAAATGAAATTTCACTTTCTTTAGACTTGATAAATGTGAAAGATGGCAGCAACTTCCGTGTCAGTGTTTTGACACCTTGATTGTTTGTCCTTGTTTGCTCATAGCAAATACAACTCTGCTGGTATTTAAAACTTTATTGTTTTTATTTTTTTCTAAAATCTGCCCTTCCAAATTGGGAGTGCGGCTTATCTACGGATGCGGCTTATACATGGACGTTTACAGTAATTAATTTCTTTTGAGGTGGTGGGGTAGGTACCTTTGATTGCTACGTAAAACATACCGTACTTACATTACTTTTTTCGTAACATCAGAAAACTATATATGGTTCCAATAGTCTCTTGTTATCCTAGTGGTACTATTCTGTTCTTAAGAACAAGAGCAATTTGCTCGAAGCGCATGTGCAGATTGATTAGCATTAATGTTAACTATTTGTTAGGTAAATGATACATTTCATACACAATTACACTTGAACGTTTAGTGCTTTTCCTTGTGGTAGAACACAACATGTAAGACGCATGCGCTCTAGCACTGTCAGCATGATACAATCTGTTCTTGAGTTCAGCATTCATGCGTGCCATACCACACTCTGCTCTTAACGGGCGATAGCAGTTATATTTCAGGTAATATCAGTTTTCCTTTTTAGTGCAAAGAACGCTTTTGTGACGTATCTTTTGGAATCATCCCTAGCTTGGTTAAAAAATGTTGTGTGCTATTTTCAAACTATTTCGTGTTTGATAAGCTTTAAAGAGGGAAACGAATGGATCTCCTCAGCCACCTGTTTATTTTCTCCCCCATGAAAGAGAACAAGAAGTTCACAAATGTATTAATTCACCCAAAACATTTCCGAGTTAGTGACATTAAAAGTAGTCATGTCGTGACAAAAGAAACTTCTCAACTATTGCTGCAGACACTGTGGCACTTACGGAAACCAGATTTTTATTTAGTTAGTCTTTGAGGGGACTCATTCACCGATGTAAGATATAAATAATATCGGTCAAGTTAAAACGCTTCTCAGTTGTATTAATCAATATCATTGTGTATTTTGAACTGGTTTATTCTTAATACCAACGGTGGCAACCTAATAAGAACGTGCTATTCCGAGACACGACGTGACTATTTGATAATGTATTTTCCACTGTTATTCCAAGTAATCAGTTTCGGTTGTTTCATTTCACACCTGCCGCACCCAGTATTGTACATTCTGTTTTACATGTATGCCCGGATTGGCCAGTTATTAGTATTTATACTCTCCGCTGTCTCTTGAGTATCATTCACGCTTGCAGTTCCATACAGTTTATTCATCTTTCTGCTTGTGTCCACCTATTCATGTGATGCCCAACGACCAGAAACAGAGCGAAGGTTCGTCCGTTCCTGCTGAAGTAGGAAAACGTCTTCCGGTGATGGTGGAGGAAACTCAGCAGCCGTTGATCGAGTCTTTTCCATGTTTGAAGATTTTCTTGAGAAAAAATTAGAAGACAAAGGAAAGCAAATTGAAAAAAGAAGTAAGTTAGATAAAGAAGTTGTGCAACTAAAGTTCAAGGGGAACCAGAAACAATTTGAGCTTAATACTGAATTAGATACCATTTTTGAAAGTACTGAAACCGAAAGTGAAAGCATGGAGTCAAATTTGTCACAAATCAAGAAGCTTTCCCAAGAAGGCAGGCAACCTATTTGAAAGCCGCAGAAGCTGATGAAAATCGCTGATAAAAGCAAGGACGGCTGGCAGGCCATAGCTGAGTACGAGTCAGATGAACTTGCATCCAGCTCTAAAGATGAAAAACGTCTTAAGAAGGCAAGGGAAGCTGCGAGTCGCAAGAGACGCCAAAAGGAACAACTCTGATGTGATCGTGGAAAGAAACCAAGAATTGCTTTGGGCGCTGATAATCAGTTTACTACAGGTTTTGTCATTGCCTTTATCTTTCAGGCGGTAGAGACACTTCTGGCGACTTCTTCTGCTGTTTCAAATGTGGCAAATTTGGACTGTCGATCCTTGTCCTGGCCGGGAAGTTACCAGCCCCTTAGCTGCAATTCTTTCCCTGGAATCTCATACAACAAGCCAACCTCAGGCCAATCAACTCAACCAAAGCAATGAAGATGTCTTGGCGCAGGTAGATAAATTTACACAGAAGTACGAACCTGAAAGCGGACATTCATTACATGTTAAGGTTAATCTGAATAATTTAGTTTTCTGGAGATCTATAGGTGCCCCAGATTTTATTTTGTCTATTATTGAAAACGGCTACGGGCTGCCATTCATTGGTTTTCCGTTGGCCGTAAAGCTAAGAAATAATAAGTCAGCTCGAATTCATGCTGATTTTGTAGACCAAGCTGTTCTTGAGCTTCTTAATTCAGACCAGGTGCATATGGTTAATGAGCAGCCTTTTGTTGTAAATCCCTTGTCAGTTTCTGTACAGCCATGCCGTAAGAAGAGGTTAATTCTTGATTTGCGCTATGTCAATAAGTCATTAATTAAGCAATGTTAAGTGCGGTGACTGGAAAATTGCTATGTCTTATTTTGTGAAGGACATGTACATGATTTCCTTCAATTCAAAAAGTTGTTACCATCATATAGACATTGCACAAGAGCACCAAACTTTTCTGGGGTTTTCATGGCGGGCGCCTGATTCCATTAAGGAAATATTTTATGTTTTTACTGTGCTCCCATTCGGTCTTTCCTCTGCCCCTTATGTTTTCTCAAAGGTTTTGAAGCCTTTAGAAAAGTATTCGAGAATACAGGGTCTTTGTATAGCCATCTTCTTGGATGATGGTTGAAGGAAATTGTTCAGGATAGAGAAAGTTGTCGCATTAAGGTATCAGTATACCCCAAATAGATTATTTTGCCAAATTTTAGGTTTTGATATTCCCATGTACATCTCATCGAGTTCTTTCAGATGCAAAAAGTTCCACGAAAAAAGGTTTCTCCTAGACAAAGTTATAAAGGAAAAACGATTCTATGAATAAATTATCTCTAATTGGAAGCTGTCAACAAGTTGTCATTATCAATTAAAATGCCATTGAAAGTCATGTGAACTACGGCATGGTTGGCTTAGCGAGATAACTGATTTGTCTGTCACGCGTAATCGATTTGGTTTGGTGGAAGATGTCTTCAAAAAAGAAACCCAAAGGACTGTGTCCGTTTTCAAATACGAAGGCACCGAAACGGAAAACCTGGAAAGCATTTAATAAGGAATGGGCTGAAGTGCTCTAACTGTTCCATTTACATTCGTCCTGTATTTCTAAATATGTGCTGTCGTGTTTTCTAAACAGTTTTGGGTCGCAGCTGCTCCATTTGCCTTTGAGGCCCCCAGTTTTTACAACTGAAATATGCCAGCATTTTACGACACCATGTCATTGTAGAAGATTCATTTGTACTTGTTAAAGCACCGGCGAGCTTTACCGCATTTGCGGGTTGAAAAACTGTTACAATATTCTTTTGGCCAATTTGCAGATACACGGTCGATTCTCTGCCCAAAGTTACACACACACTTCGCTGAAATTCTGGATAGCCAACTAATATGTACGGTAATACTACTACTGCAGCATGTAAAAGAAGCGTTCTTACCCTGATTCTCTCATTTCTGTAAGCATGGTTTCTTTCGCAGACTCACTGTGCAAATTCCCTGCGTTACTTCCTCTATCACTTTTTTTTGCCTTTGGTACCGTAAAGGTATTGCATCCAGTTCTTTCCAAAACTCGATCTGAGTGAGTGAGAGGAGTGGCGGAACAGGGAGCTTTGTTGGCATTTTCCGCCAGTAAAAGCAGTTGAGACCGCTTTGCGGGCTGATTCGTAAATGCAAGCTTTATTGTCTATGTACAGTAAGAAGAGCCCTCACTTTATCAATCAACAGGTAATTACTTTTCAATCGTTTGAGATCTAATCTCCCCACACCAGAAAAATGCCTTAAAGTGTATTTTGCTATATTTCTCAAAACTAAAATCTCATAGAATGAGGCGCACATTTCCAGTTTGTTTACAGCGAGTTTTCATCCATTTTCGCTGAAATTTGGCAAGAATGTTGCCCGAAAATGTGGCAAAAAAACCGTGTCGGGGAATTTTTATTTTTCGACTCCTTCGAAAGTAATGAGCATTTAAGCAAAGGCAATGAGTGTTTTATAAAAACTTAAAGTTTACCAGCGTATTAAAAACAAACCAGAAAAGTAATCAAAATCCCCGACAGTCTTTTAGATCAAGGTGTGAAGAAAACGTAGCAATGTCGCTCGCTTTCTCCCGTTAAATTCTGACCAGAAATGAACTCAATTTGTGAAACAACATAGTTTTGGAAAATGATTGCTATTTTAGGAAAGGGTTTTATTTCTTGAATCAAATCAAGTAATTATCGGAACCTGTAATTATTAAGCTTTCAGAAAATATATACTTTATTGGAGGTTTTAAGAAACGCGTGACTGTGAAACAGCGACAACACAAGGTTGTCATTTGGGGTATACTGATACCTTAAGGCCCGGGCTGTAAGGGCGGATTTGTGTAATGCGGCTTTTGTTGTCAATGAAGACAAATCGGTATGGGAACCCACCCAAGTATTGGCCTGGCTAGGTATAACCTGGAATTCTGCATTAGTAGTAGGCCTCCGTCGGTCAGGGTCGACCATGGGTTAAGCATCCTAATTGTGTGCTAAACTGGAGCATCGGCGACTATGACTGTGAAGACCGATGCGTGAATGGCAGTCCTTTCCTTTCCTGGCATTAGGTACTTTGAAAATTGTGGAAAGAAGAATTGTTAAGATCATTAACTCAATTGATCATATTATTGAAGCCGATTTCAAAGTTTCTGCGAGAGAGTTGGCCTCCTTTACAGGTCAAATTATCTTTACTGGGCCTGTAGTTGGTGACATTGGCCGGATAATGACCAGACATTTCGTCTTGTCCACCTTGTGCAGAGATAATTGGGATTCTATATCCCGTCTCGATGATTACTGCAAGGAAGAGCTGTATTTTTGGAAGGAAAATTTGGTTAATATCAACACTAGGTATTGCTTTGTATGTTAGTAAAGTTCCTAGTTTTTGTTTATAGGGTACTTGCACTAAGAGGTCATGTGACATCGTTTTTGTGAAAATGAAAGTTACATGATTTTGCCTTTGAAACACTATTAGTGGGTCATCTCTGAAACAAAATAATAGTGATTTGGTTTTTCAAACCCGCACCATTTGCTGAAAATGAGAAAGTCCATAGCTGGTCACGTGACCAAAACTTGATTTTTTTAAAACTATGAATTACCGTTGTCTGACACAAATTTTGCACTTAAAACTTCAAGGAAAATGTTGAAAAGATGATGTGGTAACGTTTATAGCACATCTGAAAGTAACTATCAAACATTTAACAAGCTATAAACAAAAAGTAGTTTTGGCCGCCACGTTGGAGGGCAAGAGTATGCCCTCCAACATGGTGGCCAATACAAATCATACTAATTTGTTGAAAAATCAAAGTACCATAAAATATCTCCCTTAAATGCGTTTCCTCTCACATTTCGCGTCTAAGATAATTTTTGTGTTCTGTCCATTTTTGGCATCAGCAAGATTACAACTTACTGTTTAAGGGAGGCATTGGTCACATGACCTTTTAGTGCAAAGGGCCTATTTCCGACGCCAGTGCTACCGGAGGTGGAGCAATTATTGACTTTAACAATGATTTTGTGTGAAACAAAATTTATGTGGTAGGAGAACGAGAGAGGTCAAAGTTCAACGTGAAGGGAGTTGTCTGTTATTGAGATTTCATTGCAATCATTTGCCTCAGTGTTGGAAGGATCACACGTTTAGTGGTTTACTGATAGCCGAGTAGCTGCTAAGATTGTTGAAGTGGGCAGCATGAAATTAGGTTTGCATAAAATGGCCCGAAGGATTTTTGATATTTGTATCCGATTGGGAATTCATTTAGAAGTACAGTGGATCGATCCCTCGCACTTTGAATCAGCAAGCTGATTATATAAGTCGTTTAATTGATACAGTACTGATGATTGGCAAATTACTGATGAATTTTTCTTTTTCTTGATGGCCTGTGGGGCCCACATAGTGTAGATTGCTCCCCAAGTATTTCTCGAGGTTTTGGAACCCCAATTCCTCTGGTGTTGATTTTTTCTTTCAGTCTCTTCGAGGAGAAAATTGCTTAGTAGTCCTCCAGTTGGTATCACCCACGCGTATTATATTATCTGAAATCTCAGCAGGCTGTTGGTACACTAGTTGCACCTCTTTGGCCTTCGGCTCATTTCTGGCCTTTAATTGTACACAAGTTTAGTCGTTATCTTGTGGCTCAAACTATTCATATTGGGAATGAGGTTCTTACCCACAAAAAAAATTTTCATTCTCTCTTAGGGTCTGATCTTTCCACGGTAATATTATTGCCTTTAGATTAAAATTTACTGATTAATTTATTGGACGGTGTGTCCACTAGCCTATGATTATTCACAGTTGTTGGCACTGGCCAAAGCAGTATGCTGTTTATTTATGAGGCACTGGCCTATTTTTTAGTCTATCATTTCATATGGTGCTCTCCTAACAGGAGTATAGTAGATATTTTATGTGGCGCTAACCTAATCAATGGTTGTTGATCTAAGCGGCACTGGCCCATACGATGGTTTATCGTCTTATGTGGCACTGGCCCCAACAATGACTGATTTTTGTACGGTTATTAAAGGATGTTCTGTCTTTCTTTTGTTCTTTTAGAATATATGTTATGTTCATGTCTTTCCAGATTATGCTCTCAAGTAATTCCTGGAAAGGCTTTCAACAATTTTCTTCAATCAACCTTTATGAAGTTCTAGATGTTAGGGCGGATTCAACTACTAAAGCTTATGTTT
>JAHPZR010041259.1:10000-11047 GCA_019787425.1 Platygyra sinensis | reverse complement strand
ACGGAAGTTGTGGTCCGTAGACAGAAATCTGTGGACGGAAATTGTGGACCGTAGACGGAAGTGAAAGTAACCTCACCACCCCACCCTGCTTCCGCTTAACAAAAGTCTAAATAAACTTCCGATCTCGCTGCAATAAGCAACTGCAAACATTAAACGTATGTATGCTGTATAATAAATAAATTTTAATATCAAGCCAGAATGTCGCAACCTCTGAAAATCGCCATTAGCTTGAGAAGCTGAAATGTTCGCGCCTAGGGGACCCTGAACGGTATTTTTCTTCCCACAACCATCGTGAAAACATGAAGATTGGAGCGTTTTACAAGTAAGTTTTGACAACAAATCACAGATTTAAAGCAGTTTCTCGGACTTTAGAAACAATAATGGTAATGTAAATTATTACTTCGAAGTTGATTTAAACTTTTGGAACGATTGGTAAAGCCAAAGGCGTTAAAATGACTCCAAAAGCGGTCGGCAAAAACTAAAGCTTTTGCTTTGGCGTGAAGAATTAATTTGAACAGTGCTCGTGCAGTGCGACACGTCTGCGAAATTTTCAACATTTTTTCGTTTTTAAATAGGTTTCTTCGCCTCAGCTTGAATGAAACTTTACTGCTATTGAACTTTCTTTTGTATTTCTTTCGTTTGGTTCCCTGTATTTTGGAATTTTAGGTTTTTGAAGTGAACAGTAACTTGCACGCTGGATTTCTGCATGTTTAATTTACGGTGACCTCCAGGTGCTTTGTTTATTTACATTATTTGCTTCGTTCAAATATTTTTGGGAGTCTTATTCAGCTACTACAGAACTACCAAGAAAAGAACTGAATGGCCACAAATTTAACGCACTTGAAATATGACTGATCTCAACATAATTGGCTTGTTTTTGTCGTCTTTTTGATTTACAACTTTCATTTTTCTTTCGCAGCGCCGCATAAATATTTCGTCACGCGGCGAAAAAATTAATTGATTTCTTGTTTTAAGATTGATTTTTACGTGAGTTCTTCACTTTTATTTTCCGTTGTTTCCTCAAATGTTAGCCATTATAGTACAAGA
>JAHPZR010041256.1:27500-37500 GCA_019787425.1 Platygyra sinensis | reverse complement strand
AGAGAATTAGTCGACGATCTGGTGTTAAATCAACTGAATGTCTGGGTAAAGAAATATTTTGAAGGTATGTGACAGGAGTAAATTTGACTTGTTTCTCACGGTGTAGGTACTTCCGTAGAGGTGTGAAAAATTTACTGTTTATTACACGTTTGCAAAGGGCCAGTCTATTTAACAGTTTTAAAAAATAATAGAAATTCTGGATTTGTCAAAGCGGCAGGGTGATTTTCCGTACTGCAATAATTTAATATCGGACTGCCGACTTCCACCAAACAACTTATATTGTAGGTTACCGTAATATAAATTACGAGATAAGCAGTTTAGTAATCCATATGCATATATTTCATGCCATATTTCTCCGAGAAAACTGATCCATCCCTAAATCTTTTGATTGTTGCAATACCGGCTAAAAACTAAAAGAAAGACGGCATGGTTGGGCTGTATTGCAAAACAGGTTTAAGAAATTCCTCGGATTCGAAGAACCAATTCACAAACAGCATTGAATTGATAAGGCTTTTGATTGCAGAAGAATTTTTAAATTCAAACGAAGAAGCTAGACAATATAAAATTCTGAGTCTTGCTTCCTACCCGCAGGAGTTCTGCACTATACTTGTAGTGCCACGGTTATGCAGCTGGCCAGTTTGATCAGCAATCGATTTAGAAGAAGTAGGTCGGCTTTTTTTAAAATTTCAAACGGTGGATCGACGACAGCTCTAAAACCCCTCAGTTTATTTTTTTCAATTTCTCTGTCAACAAGTCGAAAACATCGATGTTATAATTATTACCTAAAAAGAGAGAGAAAAAAAATGGAAAATTGCCCAATTATTATTTTTAGAGAAAAGCTTCTGACACCGTGAGATGTTTATTTTTCTCAACATGAAAGATGAATTTCGAAGTGCAAGGTACCTTTATTGCGTTATTGTTACTTCATCTATACAAATTGATGAATTTAAGTGTTCACCCACACTTAAATATGAAACGTTTCATCACAGGGGAAGTTTTTTCTTCCTCAATTAAACAGTCTACTTCGATTGCAGTGACTCGGTATAGTCCATCGAACAGTTTTTCAAATGGCATTATGCAAATTTCTATCGTCTTCTGTACAGTAAACAGGTGCAAGCTAGAGTGTGTCGTTAATGTTTTTCTGGCTCCAGTGGTTGTTCATCGACCAAAACAAGAGACAGTCGAGCCGGCATAAATCATGTAGTGTCGACAAAATTGCGTGGGTATTAATTACTGTAACTGACGCGAAAAAGAAACCTCCCCACTGAAGCCTCAAAAAATAGCCTGGCCACCGCGAAACACTGACAATTCTACTTTAAACTGAATGAGCTGATGACTTTCAGATAGCATTGACGTATATATTATCTGCCAGCGGTGGTGGCAGAAACACGGAACACAGCCTGTTTTTCTTCGCGTTTTAACGTTCGTGAACATAACAAAAACGGCGAACAGGAAAAGGGAAAACGGTAATTGCTTTGGACTGGATGACGGATCAATAGCCTTTGTTATCGTGCCAAGTATAATTTCTTGGTTTCCCGGAAGAACGGAAGAAAACTCGTCCTTTGACCTGTTGCCGGACGAATCTTAAGTTTTCTTATGAATAAAGAGCAGAATTCGCTCTCAGCATGCATTTAAACTCTTCTGGAGACGAAATTTTGATCCTGAATGGAAAAAAATAAGACTGAAAATGGAAATGTTTATACATCTTCAAAGTCTCTATGATAGGAGATAGGTCACCCAATTTCATGCATATCCTGTTCCACCTGGTCATAGAATTAACTGAATATTGCATGCACTAAAGGCCTAAGTTAAGCTCTTGAAGAACTCAAATTAACATAGGAAAGAAGGCCGAAAGAAGCATGGATTAAACTGAAAAGTGCATAAAGGTAAACTTGAAAACATCAGCTCAACTTTTATCATTTTTATGTCACATGTGATAAGAGAATTACGATTTAAAGTGCTAGCTCGCAAGCTAGCCATCCTAAAATTTTCGCATGCATGATAGATGTATACTGTATCATGTAAGTGGGCAAAATTTTGCCCAAATGATCAGTGCTGCTGCTAAATTTGAAGTTTAGCATTCATAGCTGACAAAATTAATTAGAAATTCCCCTCTTATTCTGACGTAGCTTTTCTCTCATGTGGACTAGTACTGAAAGTACATTTTCTACCTTTATTTTGCCATATTGAGTTCAGTGTTACTAAATTGGCGTGACGCTATAAAGAAGAAGTGAAACTGTCGATTCGTAAAAAAAGATTTTCGTTGTGCCTCAAGAGTATTTTGTTCAAAATATTGTAAATCACTTCTTAACTCATACAAGTTTTGTTAAAATTCGTAAAACTAGGAACATGGAATAGGTAAAGTTAGTGAATTACATGAAAATTTTGTTGAAAACAGGAAACATACAAACAAATGAACAACTAAACCGAAAAGAGCCTGATCTGATTACTTATTTCAAGTTGTTATGTACATCCTTGGAACAAGAGACCATGATAAAAACGACATTTCAAAGTTAATTATCGATCGAGCTTCTGTTTCAGGTCCCCCGGAGAAATTTGTAAATGGAGTCTACTCTGAAAACGCATCAAATGTTTTCCGTCCACAGTGCACCAGAGGAATGGCTGAATTTACACTAGAGACCAGGAGCCACATTATCCGACGCCGAATTTATAATCATAGAAGACGATTCATCCATCTCAGACGATTTAGCCTCTGGGATGGATAACTCGTCTCGGTATAAATCCGGTGCTTAGACGAATTATGTGGCCAAATATCGTCTTCAGTTGATTCGTCTGTCAGCACTTCTTGGAGAGGTGCTGACAGACGAATCAGTTGAAGACGAATTTAACCACATAATTCGTCAACTCTGGATTTATACCTAAACGAGGTATCCGTCTTAGACAGACGAATTGCCCGTCTCAAACATGTAATTCGCCTCAGACGGATAATTCGTCCCTAATATAAATTCGGCCACTGAATTTGAAAACGCAACAAATTTTTTAGTGTGAGGAAAACTCGGGCAGGAAAATCACACGATATAGTCGCGCATGAAGCCATCGTTTTGTAAAGCTCTGTTTTTAAAGTGTGTTCCTTCAACAATAACAAGCAAAGCCGGCGTTTTCAAATTCCACCGGTTCGAAGAGCGTTCGAAAAGCTCAGTTTTCGTGACGGATTTAGTGCGGACGATAGGCCTAGCTGTAGAAATAAAGCTGCGTTTTCGAATTTAGCGTAGGCGAGGCCTTAAGAAAACCTTCTTGCAAAACCATTCACTTAAAAATGGATTTGATTCGCATGAAAATGAACGTGTAGAAGGAGCTCGTATATTTTCATATGAATTGTTTCACTCAAAGACTCGTTTTGACACAGAAGCCATTTCGAAGTCATTTCGAAAATGGCCTAATTGCCGCAATCTCGTTCCCAGGGCCTTTTTCCCTGGGAACGAGGTTGCTAACTGCCGAATACATGTAAGTTACCCACAAGTCTCTACGGACTCTTACTCGGCCCCAAGCTCCCCCACTGAAAACTAATTTCCTTTCAATAGCAACTAAGAGATAAGGAGGGATACCTTAATAGTCTCATTATCGTATTATTGCTACGGTGTAAAGCGACAATTAGCCATTTCGTCGCACATCAGTAATTTTCAGGAGTTCAAATACACCGTGGTGATATTGAAATACATGTTATGGAAGTGACGCCAGCGTAAAGGAACATGATTTTTACACAATTAAAATGAAGCTTTGGAAACATTAATTGACAAATTAAAAATTCTGAATGATAAATTATGTTAATATTTTGCACAACTTTCCATCGCATGGCGATCTGTTTACTTTGTTTTCTGTTTTTGTTATTAAATGAACTTTTGCTCTGACCGCAGAGAACGAGGAAAAAAGCGGAATTTAACTAGCACCAGAAATTAATTTCGAAATGCTCGGAAATAAAAATTACTTGAGCCTACAATTCTGTGTGAACTAAATCAGCTGCAAATAACTTGAAGACTGGCAGTGCATGGCTCACTATTGTTAGATAAGGCTTATTTACCATATTTCAAAGTAAACTTTTGTATTTTAGCCGTTATATGTTAATTCGGTTTGGGCACACTTGAACAAAATTTTCAACCGAGCGAATAGAAAAAGAACCCACGGAATGGAAAAGAGTTAGAGGTTTAGAGAAATTCAACTGTAAGTGCGGCAAATAAGGTTTTAATATGAGGGAAATGAGAGGGGCAGCTGGAGTCTTTGTTTAACGCCAAAGTTATTTAAATATCCATTAAATTCTAGGTTTAAAGCATACCTCTTTTTTTTTCTCGAGGTTTTTTTTTTAAAATGCAGTCAATTTTAACGTGTAAGTTAAGACATTTCCCCAAGCGGTTAAAAAGATTTAGCTCAATTTGTATTCAGGTATTGTGGTTTCATCTGCGGCCTTCAGTTTAACGCCAAAGTGACAAATCCAAATTTATTAATGTTTTTGGATATTTTGTTTATTGCCAGGAGATGTAGATTTCATTGACGCAGAAAATTGAAAAAACCGATCTAGTGACGCACATTGCACCGGATATATAACGAAACTCTCTCTGTCCTGAGGGAAACATCAGGAAAAAGCCATCGAAGGATTCACAGACGAGTGATCATTGTGTTTTTAAAGGTGAATCTCTCAAATGATCGCTTTAACACGTTCGACTGTGTTTCTACTTCCCGGTCCGTTTTGACATCATGGAGACAGACGGAGCGACAGGCGACACGAGAACGCTACCAACACAACATGACATCGACGGGAGCTCTGAATTCGAAGCCCTCTCTTGTTTTATCATCTCCAAGGACAGCAAAGGGAGGCGCTGGATGATCCAGCTGATAAAATGGCCATATCCTTTTTGAAAACGTTTTGAGAAAATTGCTATCGTAGCAGCGAAATGTTATGTTTGATTTTAATTTAGGCATTTGAGGGTGAAAGCGCGCAATTTTCTACAAGTTAACGTTTACTCTTAGCCACAGCAGAATAAATTGCCGATGAACCCCTGAAGTAAGAACAGATACTTGCGATTGATATCAATAACTAGAGATTGTCGATATAATTCGCTATCAGGGTCAAATTATATGTTTAGGTTATGCCTGCAGGGTGATGGCGATCGTAGAACTAGGACTTTACCACCCGTGTTTACGTTCGGTTGGGAAACTTTGAACTCTGAATTGTTCCATTAGAAATTACAAACAATAGAATAAGCTTTCGTACTTTTGTTATATGTTGCGCGACATTTTCAAAGCACATTATAACAGGACGAAGTTTTTTAACTTTGCTTTATACACGTTCAAGTTATGTATTCCCGCCTTAGGGATATTTTTTGTTGAATATTAGTGAGAATAGAGGACGGCCATAAAACAGTGAGAAAACTGAATTATAATGTACTTATCTACCTATTAAGAAAGTTAGTTAAGGTAAAAATGTTTCACTGAGGTTCTGAATAACTTCGCGCTTATATAGACTTTGAGACTTTCTAGTTCTCTAGACCTCGGATGGAAAAAATACGAAGATTATCACCCACGCGTTCACTGCTGATATTTATAGATAATCGCAACTGTAAAATATACCACCAAATTCAATTTTGAAATGTTGTATCTGCTTCTAGGTTTTCTGATATTTTTGACTAAGAGCGTTCAAATTTAACTGCTGTTTAGGCCATCAATAAATGTCTTTCGCCTCTTTGAAACCGGTATTAATTTTGCCTATGCAGTTGATCGCCGCCGAAGTGCAAATAGAAAATTCGCGATTTGAATAGCAATTACCAACTAATGTTTCGTCGTTTCACTGCAATTAGGGAACGGGCAAAGATCACGGCTAATGCGTAAACGAATGACTTATTTTCCGCCAACTTTCGTAGGTTACCACGCACTGATGTGATTGTTGTTATAGACATACTCTCTAGAGAAAGATGATTTAAAAGGTTAAAAAATAATGAAAATTGATCAAGTAAACAACGGGAGAATAGTAATTATGGATAACACATTTACTGTGCTCTCTTCGATCAAAGCTGTTTCTATAAGCTTCTATCAAGAGAAAATGATATATTTATATTACACATTTATATTAAAAGAAATAAGAAATGCATTTTCTATATATATCCAGCGCCGTAGCTAGTATGAGGCCAACCGAGGCACTCGCCTCGGTAAAATTTTGACGAATTTCGCCGATCATTCAGCGCCGTAGCTAGTAACAGGCCAACCGAGGCACTTGCCTCGGTCATTTCTTTGGCTTTTGTTGTTTATAGTACCTAATACCTAGGAAGAGAACTCAACCATGGACTGATTGCCTCAGTCATAAGTTATTCATAGACATTGCCTCAGTCAAATTTTTTTTCTGGCTACGGCCCTGATATCGAGACAACACTGTTTCGCGCGCAACATTCTTACATTTTATAGATAAGTCCGTATCGAATAAAGCACATTTTCTATTTTTTGAGAGCTGCTACAGACGTTTTTTTTCCAAGGCATTTGTTTCTTTTGTAGATCACTCACTCGTGCCGCGCGAACTCGCTGTAGCGACGTTGAGAAGTTTGCAAAGGTTGCTAATGCAACCATTCTTAAGAGATCAGAGAATTTCACGAAGTCTCAGACCAGACTAACGATACTCAGACTTAATCTCAATCTCTACAGTCTCGATAGAGCAGCGCTTTTTTTAATAGTTTATCCATATAAATTTTCATTGGAAAGAATTACGTTGCAATCAAAATGCGTGCAGAGATCCCACCTTTTGCAGCCTGTAGATAGAATTTTAGGCATGTACTGAGAATCAGGCTTCATACGCCAAGTTTTAATGGATAATTTTAAGATTATTATTAAAATAATGGTTCATCGAACATTTTTTGTGATCAAACAGTGCAGTTTATCCCCTGAGTTTTTGGTAACGTGGCAACTGAGTAGATTTATGTTTCCGATAATTAACAATTACTGGACGAAGTTGAGCAAAATATACGGATTTGCCACTCGCGAGACACTGACCAATCACGATACTTTGCGATAACCGAGTTCAATAATTGTTTTATCATTCTATCACTAGGTTTGTTTTCACATTTAAATGCTCTTTGACAGCTCGGCACACGATCTGCAGGTCCGCCACTTAGTGAACTGTGAGCCGATGAAAGGGAAGGAAAAATGCATCAAATGTTGACTTCGTTTATTTGCAAAAGCTAAATAGATTAACACATGCATTTGTCCTTAACATTATGGCACATGGTTTGAACGCATCAGTATGTTCGTGATCCTCATCAACTGTGTCACATTAGCCATGTATAACCCACTTGATCCGCAGTGCATCTCCACTCGGTGCCAAGTACTCGAGCACGTGGAACATGTCGTCTTTGCTTTCTTTTTCGCCGAGATGGTGATCAAGATGCTAGCAATGGGCGTCACTGGAAAGAAAGGCTACTTACAGGATAAGTGGAACAGACTGGATTGCTTTATCGTGGTCATTGGGTAAGATTAATCGAGTAAGGTCGTGCGGGATTGAAAGTCACTTATGCTGGTTCAGTTTCAGTTCATGATGTACAGAGCGAGGTCTCTGTACCATGAATATGAACAATGTTAATGGTTTTCTTTCTCGTGTGGGCAAATCTAGGTCAAACGCTGTCGCGCTGTATGCAGTGGCAAGGTCGATGCTACTCTCTCCAGAAGCAGTGTTTGCCCCCTAAATTTCCCGGCATACCCCATAAGAAAGAGAGCCCCAGGAGAGTCTATGGGGTTGAATGTTTTGTATGTAGTTTCAGGCTTAGGCCGCTAAAGGAATAATGAGATCCTAACGTGTTGTTTTCATTAATACATTTTTTCAGCTTGATTGAGAAAGTAATAAAAAGTGGTAACTATCTCACCATTATTCGGGCATTCAGAGTTCTGAGACCTCTTCGAGCCATCAACAAAGTTCCAAGTAAGTGACTCCTTTATAGTTTGATATATTGCTTTTTATTTCATGCGCCACCCTCAATCAAAGGTCTCGCGAGCATTTGGCGATTTGCTTCCTTCAAACGTGCATTAGTTATATAGTGTTGTAGGAATGCCGCTCTTGTTTTCAAAATGTGGCGACCACTGTGTAGTTTTTGCTTGTTTTCGTCAAGTTTACGTTGGCGAGTGGGGTATTTGCTCGTGCAGGCGTTTACCGTCAGCGCTATAACAAGAGTTGTGAACGTTTGGAAGGAAATTTGTGAAAAATTTAGGAAACCTACAGAAATACCTCGAGAGTTCTGGAATCGTATGAGGTAGCAGTATCTTTAATTATAACAAACTGAAGCAAAGCGCGCAATCTGATTGGTTAATTCCTCATCTGGAGCGCTTTCCATTTGAATGGAAAAATCGGTTTTCCCGGTGGGAAACCAAATGGAACAGGTCTTTCCACAGAAAATGTTTCGAAAAAAAGGGAATACCTTTAGAGGTATTCCTCTTTTTTCGTTTTCACCGGAATTACCGAAAAATCACTGTACCATTTACTTTATCACACTAGTGCCATGCTCCTTGACAAAAATAAGCGATTTCGCTCGAGAATGGCGTCCTCCTTCATGTTTGAGTGTCCAATATGCGGTTTTCATTTTGAACAAGCGAAACGTTTTTTGAAGACACAGATCAGAGAAAAAGCAATCTTACCATTTGGCCACTAAATGTATTGATTTCTTAGGCCAGTACACTTTCCGTAACGAGCCGAACCACTCTCGCTACACTGCTACATTAAACATTAAATCGATCGGCAATTAGCCGCGTTTTCTCCTCGTTTGCAATGCACCACAAGAAGATTGAAACTTGTTTCCGTGCGCCTATAACTTGCCTTCCGATCGCCTTCCATGCCCACTATCTTCTTTTCTTACGGAAGTGGCTTTGAAATTCATCAATAGAATATAGAAGGGTACTGTTTGTTCGAAATACCCATGACACCGATTCAAACTTCTCCGGGCTTTGTTGCCATAGAAAACATGCATGCGCAAGTCATCTTCTTCTTCGATAAAGTGAAATGCGTAAATATCATCCAACAGCACTTCAAACACCACTGCAAATTCGCCAGCCATGTTTGTTGTTGCCAAGCTTTAGCACCCAGGCTCTCCCAGGAAAAAGTAAATTTTTGTCAAATGGTACAGCTGCTCCCGTTCCACTTTTTCCGGAGGAAAAATTGTACTGTTCCATCTGGAGCAAAATTCTCACCGGTTTTTCCAGTCAAAAGGAAAGCGCCCCTGCTGTTTGCCTATGGGTGTATACTGTTGACTTGTGTGCTAATGTGATGCAGCGAAATAAAATGACTTCTTTTGCTCCAATGTGCAACTAATATGTTACAAAACAAGTGGTAACCGCCACAGCTCTACACTAGGTTTGTTAAGCTCGTACTCACGAAGCTAGAGTCGCCCTGGCGATGTCGCCTAGTGTGACTCTTACACTTCTGTCGTGCTTAGCAACCTACCGTGTGCATCCATAACTCAATAGTGTACGCTATGGCAGTAAAGTTATTGTCCGTCTGAACAAAGGGGGACTCTTGACAAGTCGATCGAGTGGGTCGGAGTAGAAACAAAAGTATAGTAAGCGCAGTGTCGGCGTGGTTAAATACTGAAAAGGACGTCTGTTGGGAATTTATTTGTGTGGACGATTTGGAGTCAAAAAACCTTAAAAGGACTTACTACGACGACCGTTGTCACTGAAGTTCAAGACCACCTATCGTTTTCTGAACCAATTAAAACGCTGATAATTGCTGTATTTCCATGTATCCAAATGATGCTCTATATTTTCTCGGAGTTGTGAATTTGCTTTTGTCTTTTTTGCAGGTATTCGGATCCTGGTTACACTCCTTCTTGACACGCTTCCAATGCTCGGCAATGTCCTTCTGTTGTCTTTTTTGATCTTCTTTGTGTTCGGTATCATTGGCGTGCAATTATGGCAAGGAAAGCTGAGAAATCGATGTTTTACCGGCTTCTCTAATGATTCAGCCTTCTTCACTAGGTAAGGCTCATAATGGATATCGAGTTTCATTTAAACTTGATTT
>JAHPZR010041256.1:0-22500 GCA_019787425.1 Platygyra sinensis | reverse complement strand
CTATGACGAGTGTCATGACATTCTTCGGCCTGCTGTTTCTATTTATATTTGCCTTTGCAATTCTGGGAATGAATCTGTTTGGTGGAAAGTTTCAATTTAAGAACGCTGAAGGAAAACAAGTGGTCTCCAGGAGTAACTTCGACAACTTTCTTTGGGCGATGGTGTCTGTGTTCCAGGTAAGCTCGTTTCTTAAAGAGTGAAGAATATGAAGGCAGAAACCGACACAACGTAGAATGATTTTTGAAGGTGTACTATATTTCGGCTGGCCAAACCAGCCTTCTTCAGGTACAATATAGTACACCTTCAAAAATCATTCTACGTTGTGTCGGTTTCTGCCTTCATATTCTTCATTTAATTTGTGAAGCCGATTAGATCACTACATTGATCCAACGTATACCAGCAGGATCATCGTTCCGGTTGCTGCTTAAACATTTTATAGTCTTAAAGAGTACTCATTTTAGTATTTTTATGATGCCTGGATTTAGGTTCCAAAAACTTCCCGTCCACGAGTGGACCTTTTAAGGTAGAAAGAAGTTGTTCCTATCAGCAGGGTCAACCTTCTCCTACTTTAAAGTGCACCCAACCTCAAAATATTTTTTTCGCTTAAATAAATCTTTGCACCCGTTCGAAACGCACTGCGCCTTTTTAAACTAAATCTTGACTCTTTTTTACAGGCTGCAAAAGCTATGATATCTGGCCATCCTTTGTTCCACGACCGAGCAAGTAAGGGGTATTGGTCTATTCCAGGTTTGACGTCACAAACGGATTTGCATCGTAGTAAGTCTTTGTAAACATGCATGCAACGAAGGAGCAAAGAAGTTTGTGACGTCAAACCCGGAATAGACCCATACTCCTTACTTGCTCGGTCGTGGAACAGATGATGGCCAGATTTCGTAACTTTTTCAGCCTGTAAAAAGTCAAGATTACGTTTAAAAAGAGGCAAAAAGACGCAATGCTTTTAAAACAGGTGTAAAGAATTATTTAAGCGAAAAAATATTTTTGGACTAGGTGCACTTTAACTTTTAATCAAGCTTATAAGTGAAAATAGCTATCCTTGTTATAGCTCTTACTGAATTTTCTGTGCCTCCCATCCCTTTTAAAATATACGGGTAAGACAGTTACAGCCAGCCTGCATGAGTAAATCATGCTTGTTAACATAATTCCGTCTCAGAAAACATGATTGATTATCGTAGTTATACACACAACTTAGGCAATCGAGAGGTTTAAGTCTACAGGTGTATTACGAACTCAAATCGTGACCAGCTGCCAGTTGGCTTGATAGCTCAGTTGGTAGAGAACGTACTTCACCGGTGTCGCAGAGGTCATGGCGGGTTCGAATCCTGTTCAAGCCCGAATTTTTTTTCAAGCTTTGACTTTCACAAATGCTTCCGTTGTGTGTATGAATACGATGATCAGTCATGTCTTCCCTCGTTTACATATATGTTCCTTCATCGGTGGCGAACCTAGACCTTAAAGGGACACAGTCAGCTTTGGGACTGCGCTGACCTGGACACTAGTTTTCTTTCTTTTAAAAAGGTTCACCCCAACCTGGAATCAAAGTTCATATTGAAATCCGCCAATTTTCGATTTTCAATCGTTTAATGAAAAACCTGTTTTTGAGTGTCCTTTTGCTCATCTCATGATATTATCTTTATCAAATCTGGTTAAAAACAGTATAATCGCGTCTCCGTTATATGCAAATTGGCTAAGAAATGGTATCTGATGAGCGTGTGCGCCAGCTGAGTGTGTCTCTTAAAGCTAATCGGATGTGGGAGGGAGTGGTTGTATGTTGCTTGTCCTTCCGGCGTTTCTTCCCTCTGTGAGTTGTTCCTTTTTTACTCAAAGTAAGGGGGTAGCGCCCCCTGGCTCCTCTCCTAGATTCGCCACTGTTCATATTCATTCGTATAATTCCGTCTCGTTAAAAGCCCAGCTTAGGTCGAAAGAGGCTAGATGTTGATACATGAAATCTGCTTGGGGAACGATTCGCATATATTTCCAAAGAGAATCTCCAACAATAAGCATAAAGCAGAGAAAGATACCTTTAATATTTCAATATTTTTGTCACAACAGATCCTAACCCAGGAAAACTGGAATCAAGTGATGTATGACGGTATGCGCGCTACAAGTAAATGGGCGGCTTTGTATTTCATCGCACTGATGGCTGTTGGTTATTATGTACTATTCAACCTGCTGGTGGCCATACTCGTAGAAGGATTCACATCGGGGGTACGTCGCAGTAACTGTCTCTATATATAAATGAGTAAACGTCTTTCATTCAACCCAACCAAAATCAGTTCAAGTCACTTTAACTCAGCTCAACACAATTTAGCTAGACTCGGATGAAGTCACGACTAAGTGAGTCGAAAAGTATATGACAAGGGTGATACTCACGCTTCCTTAAAGGTGCTCAGTCACGGTATTTTGAGTTGTTTTGAGCATCGACAAAATTACCGTTAAATTGAAGGAAACCTGAAAATAATACTTTATAAAGATAGAAAAACATCAAAGAGATGATAAAAAACCATAAAGGAACAAGGATGGTTAAGGATGGAGGAGATTGACACGGATTACAAACAACAAGTTGAAAAATTGAGGCTACACTTTCCAAACCGTTCAACCATTACTGTGCTCCTTTAAAGCTATAACCAGAATCCTAGGATTCATTTGTGGGTAATAAAAACAGACGTATTGAATAAATCAATTAAATATGAAGAAAAATTACACAGCTGAGCGGGAACACAGTCAGCTGGTGCCAAGCGCGCGAAGAACTTGCAAACAATGCCAAGCGCGGGAAAGCTTGTAAACTGCGCGCAAGGTACTAACGTAAGGAAACATGCAACAAGCACCAATTGCGGGAATTGCTGTAACTGTCTGGAATAAGTAGCTGAGTAATGCACAGAATGCAGGGAATAAAAGGAAAAGCAAATGGACCTAATCGAATACTGTTTTATGAATTAGGCTGTCATCCAGCTGGGTAGTTCTGCAGACACATCGAATAGTATAATGACGCTTAAGGTTATTCCTCACAATTGCACTGCGCATCCTTTCTGCGCATAATTTATGACGTCATTTAGCGCGCTCTCGTGCACGTGCACACTGAAAACATGGCGGATTTGCCTTGATATTGAGCTCTTTCTGTTGAAAAATGGCTATAGCTCACCAACGAGCATGGGCACCCCAATTTTTTTTCCAGTCATTGTAATCAACTTATCATAAACTTTGCTTGAGGAAAGACTGATCTGATTTCTATTGCTGAAAATTGAATAAATAGCGAAAATAGCAAGTAAACTGTGGTCCTTTCTATTTTGCCCTATGGTAACCATGTCAAGAAATTTGTTTGAAATTTTAATCAAGGATTCAGCTTTCTGTCTAAATCAAACTTAAAAAGTTTATTTGTGTCCGATACAATGCATTGACTCCAGTTTAATGCGTGTTCTCATGAGTCTCGGTCACAAAAATTTACAATTATTACTGGGAATGCGTTCTTGTAATAAGCGTTAAATAATGCCAAAATGGGTCATTTTCAATGCCCCAGTGCTCCTTAATGAGTATGGGCACCCCCCTTTTTTATTTCAAAATTGAAGTTCTCATATGATAAATATTCAGTGGGCAAAGTTTGAACGAAAATCTATTGTCAGTTTTATTTCAGAGGAATTACCTTAAAGGGGATACGTCTCGGTATTTTGAGTTATTTTGACAATCAACAAAATTACCTTTAAATTGAAGGAAACCTAAAAATAATACTTTAGAAAGATAGGAAAACATCAAAGAGACAATAATAAACCATAAAGAAACCAAGATGGTTAAAGATGGAGAAGATTGACACGGATTACAAACAGCAAAATTGAAAAATGTAGGCTAAATTTTTCAAACTGTTTAACCGTGACGCAGCTCAACACCTATTCTCGATTCCCTTAAAATTTTCTAAGTGGGAAGATGGGCAAACATCAGTGCTTGACTTATCATAATCAGTGTATCTTTTCTTGTAGAAACGAAAAGCATCGCCGAAGCCCAAGCAAGAAACCGGTGACAAAACTGCAGCACAACCATTGGTGAGGACGTTTGAAAAGCCCCGTATATTGGTCTCTAGACAAGATTCTCAAGAACCATGCCCCGGAAATTATAACCCAGAGTCTTTGCCAGATTTCTGCGGCCATGGAGTCCGAAACGCCCTGGGGACAACATTCCAACACAAAACTAACTTCACGCCAAGACTTTCCATTGCAACGCCGGGGCGCCTTTGAAGCCAAGAATTCAGTAGCTACTCCAGAAATCAAGGAAGCTAACTTGACAATGCCGCAGCTGAAAAAACTGAGACAGGAGTCAAAGTTGGTGAAACAAAGGGTGAGAAGAACGTCCTTAAACGCGGTTTGCGGTGATATGGAGTTGAAGAATTGGGCAGCATATAATTCAGGGTTTCTCTGCGACGATTTAGGAACAGAAGACACGTCTAATCTTCAGACAGCTTTGGAATCAGTGAACAATGCTGAGGCCCAGTCCAAGAGGATGCCTGAACTTACTTGGAAAATTGACTCTTCCACAGTTGCTGACAGGAGATCACGTGCAAATCCGTCAGAAGTGTCGTTAACGTCATCTCCTCGGCCTGAGTCACCCCAAATCTTCTTTCCGAGCAGCAACAACAGCCAAGAGGTCTACCAATTACGTGAATATGATGTTTCCGAGTCTAAGGTATGATTCAACAACGATGTTTACTTGTATCTTCAGACAGAATTGCTCTTTGTCATTTATTAATACCGAATTATCAAAATTTTCTTTATTTCTGTCTCCGTATCGAAGGCCAAGAAAGTAAACGTTATGAAGATCACAGAGACACGATCAGACTGGTCTCTGTTTTTGTTCTCGCCCTCAAACAGGTAAGACGTTGCGATGAACTTTTCGTGTGGAGACAGCTCTTTTCTCTCGCATTATGAAGATATCGCTACAAGATAAAAGATGAGACTAATTTTGTCGCTTCCTGTCAAAGGTAGAAGAATGATATTCTGCTGTGGAAGTTCAACGTTTTACATTAATGTTATTTGCCGGCTGGTCCGTATAGTAAAAAACTGTGAGGTCTTGAAAATGCTGTCCTCGATCTGCTGCCTCGGGCGGCGTTTTCAAGCCCGAGGTCACAGCTTTTCACTACACGGACCGACCCTAAGCCGGCAAATTATGTATGTAGGAAACAAAGCAAAACACTGAGAGTGGACATTTTAATTTCTGCTGCTTCAGGTTTATATAGGTGTGTTTCTTTGGCGGAAAATTTTTTAAGCAACTTCCAAAGTGTGATAGAGGCCAAATTTCCATGTACAGTTAAATCAAGTTGCCATGTATTTATTTTCTTGCAGACTTCGTCGATTTCTGACCGCCGTGTGTGGACACAAGTACTTTGACTACGTTGTGCTGTTTTTTATTCTAATAAGCTGTGTGGTCCTGGCACTAGAGGAGCCTAACATCCCACCAGATCACCAAGTGAGAACTCAGAGCAATAATGAATGAGAGCTGTGTGATTTTGTTGAGTTCCTTTGTAAGGCGTGTGTGTGAAGTAACTACTTTACTTTTCGTTTTATAACACGAAGAGAATGTTGGGGTATTCGTAGTTATGAACCCAAAGCACTGGGCAAGAAATTAGTCAGCCTGCTCTCCAATATCGGATTAAAAGGGACTAAAACGCAAGATAAATATGACAGGAAGCAGACTCCACCTCGGATTTGCACTGCGGTAGGGTAGTCTTAAACAATAGTAGAGTCTAATTTTTAACAGACATCTGAGTGTCTATGAATATTGTTTCCCGGGAGACATAATAAATAGAAGTGAGAAATCCTACGTTTCCCATATGTTAAACACTTGAATGATTAAACACTAAATTGTATAAACAATCTGTTAGATTGTCTTTAGTCCAATTTCTCGCTACGTTTTCTTCTTGCTTACTAGAAACGCCGGATAATCGACATCGCAATGCTCACTCTGACCATCATTTTCACCCTAGAAATGATAATAAAGGTGAATATGTTGCTCTAGTGATTATTTAGTGATATTACTGGAAATAATCAGGCACTTTAATTTGTAAACGATCGTGTGAAATGATTCACCTTGTCTGCGGAAATGTTTTGGCGGTGATTCAATTTCTGGATCATGGTTTTTCACCAGCTGTCAGTGTAATGCGTTCTCGTTTAGAACAGTAAGCTCTTATTGAATTTGCCATGTCTTAAGAGATTCTTCTTTTTGACTGAGATATGATGTCTACTTAAATGCATTTTTTGTCGTTTGACCGCGTACTGATCCCAGTAAAGATGGTTTTCCAGTTACCAAAAGATTTCGACCCCTGATTCCACAAATTCACATTGGAATGTAGATAAAACACGACTGTACTTTCGGTTCAGTCGAATGAACATGTTTGCTCTAGCTCCAAGTATTGGGACATCACAACTCAACCAAACAGGCTTTCCATTGCGGAAATCAGCTCAAATGGAGCACATAAATATCTTGCTGAAATTGCTCAATATTGCATTCCAATGTTAAACAACCAAAGTGAGTTCTTTCCAAACTCTCAAACCTCATGTACCAGATCCTTGTTCTCATTTTATCATCTCCTTATTTTTCTGGATTTCTCTAATTCTTATAACCACACAGATTATTGCTCATGGCTTGATTCTGGGCACTGGCACCTACCTGAAGGACGGCTGGAATGTCTTAGATGGGATTCTCGTTCTCTGTTCTTGGATTGATGTGATCATTACTTACAGTTCTGCCACGGCACCAGAAGTACTTGGAGCTCTTAAGGTTTTCCGGGCGCTAAGAACACTTAGACCTTTGAGGTTTGCCACAGACGCTTATTGGGACAATCCTAAATAGAAACTTAATTTTTAACTGAAAAATTAATTGTTGATATTTCCGACTCTACCTTTATCAAACAGGATGATTCGTCGAGCGCCAGGCCTGAAATTGGTGGTTCAAACTCTTCTTTACTCACTGAAACCAATTGGAAATACCGTTCTGATCGCTGCCATATTCTTTGTGATGTTTGGTATACTGGGAGTCCAGGTAAATATTCATGTTCCAAATACTATAGCCGCCATTGGGTCATTTGGGCCGAACACCAATTAAGGTTTGAGTTTGTTTTTATTCCTGGATGATCCACGGCATGCGCATGTCAAAACTAGTTAACTCTGTGACATCGACGACACAGTAAGTTGGTAGCTGTCTGCACTCAGAGCCGGCCGAATGTTTGCACAAAGTACAGTCCGGTCGACAGCAGAAGTGTTCCGCTTCTGATACCATGGCACGCCATCGCACATGGTGAATTCTTTCTCACCGGGGGGGGGGGGGGGGGGGTCCCGCCTGAAAGGAGTACCATTTTCATTCTTCAGGTATTGAAAAGGGTAGGAATTTCACAACTCGAGGTATAAAAAAGAGTAGGGAAATATCTCATTTAGGTATTTAACGTAGTGGGCATGAAAATATTTCGAACCGACGCACCTCATAGCTGTATCGTTTGATTTGTTAAGCACTTTATGAAAGTGACAAGAAGAATTCCTACTTTGGCTACTTACTTAAGGACGTTGGCGCGAAAATTTTCTAACATTGATTTTTTTCTGAAAATTTTACCACTGAAAGATGATGAGTTAGTGATGTCAGAAATGTAAAAAAAAGGGGGGGTCACCGACTTCGTTTTGGATAGAACATGCCCAGAAGAACACCTAAATCTGAGTAAATCGGGCTTCGTTGGCGAAGAAGGCCACAGTGGCTGCAAGTCCAAAAATATTGCAATTAGAGATTTGAAGAAAAATGTTCTCTACCAAATATAGTTTAAATGGACCTATTAAGCAAATTTAGTTAACTGGTGAGGTTCCTCAAACAACAAGTCTGCATTTAGCGTCCATAGTTTCACGCGCCTTGCAGCCGCAAGATGGCAGGATTCCTTGTTCCGTGGACAGAAATCTTGAAATTTTTTTAACTTCCCACATTGATTTTTTGTTCATTTTTGGACAAGGTGGAGATAATTGTAAATTAAATCTATTTCTGAAAAGAAAAGTAGGGGTCACCGAACGTCCAAGATCGTTAAATCCAAGCAAAGCTGTAGCATTGGCAATCGGCCTTATCATTTGTTCATTTTATTACTTAGCGCGCGCGCTCGATGCATGGCGTGGCATGTGATTCGCGTGCGCAGTAAGGATGCGCAGAAACAATTAGCGCGAATGTCCTTAAATTACGGGCCTGTCACAGCTGGATGTGAAAGGTGTCAGTAAACATGGTAAAAGGTTCGCAAAAGGGGTACCTTCTCTGCCAAAATGTAATGCAAAAGGATAAAGGATTTGAACTCGTCGCAGAACCTCCCCGTATAGAACTTTGTAGATTATTCCCCCAGAGGCACAAACTATTCCGGAAATTGTAATAAGACATGATGTGTCGTGTTACACAGAGTGACGTTTAACGCAATGATAACGCAGCAAATCAGTGGCAAAATCATCAGTGGTGTTCTGAACATTTTCAGAGGTAGTACATGTGCTCTGAGACGTGGACTTATGAGCATACTTTTTCCTTTCAGATTTTCAAGGGCACCTTTCATTACTGTGAAGGCAATAGAGGTCATGTGACCAACAAGTCCGAGTGTCAGAATGTCAATGGCAGCTGGAAGAATCACATGTACAATTTTGACAACCTACCACATGTAATTTATCAAATTGTTAAAACCTTCAAATTCAAGTTTCCTTTCTTTCTTTGTGAATTTTTATTTTTCTGTCGGAACTCACTGACTATCTAACTCGAAATATAAGTAGCTGATAAATCTTTACATTAAACTTTCTCATTATTTCTTCATGTTCATGTAAATGTGTGAAATGACCGTCAATTTTTAATGGATCTTTCTGGGAGGTGCGGTGGCCTCATGGTTAGTGCGTTCGTCTCCGGATCGAGCGGTCCGGGTTCGAACCCTGGCCGGGGACATTGTGTTGTGTTCTTGGGCAAGACACTTTACTCTCACAGTGCCCCTCTCCACCCAGGTGTATAAATGGGTACCAGCGAATTTCATGCTGGGGGGTAACCCTGCGATGGACTAGCATCCCATCCAGGGGGGAGTAGAAATACTCTCAGTCGCTTCATGCTAAGGAAACCGGGATAAGCTCCGGCCTGATGGGCCACTTGGCTCGTATGCAGACTTTACTTTTTTTCTTTAATGCGCAGGCCTTAATATCACTCTTTGTATTTTCCACGCGAGACGGATGGGTGGAAATAATGCAGAATGGTGTCGATGCAGTGGGAATCGATCAACAGGTAGAGCATTTGTTGTTATTGCCTCTTGAAAGTACGGTTGAAAAACAAGTTTGCTATAATCTAGAAAGTAAGGGAAAACTTTTCGTGCACACTTAAGTTAAGTACTTTATTTTAATCAATATCATTATGCAAGCCCAAGAGCGGAGCACCTGATGAAAATGGTTAACCTGGCCTGAGCCTGCGATCCAACCGAAATCCAGTACCTGGTCAACAGCGGTTAATTAAGCTAAAAAAAAATTTAAACTTGCATAAATCCGCAATATGGTCACGTGGTGCCATTTGAACATAATATGGATGTCCAATGTCAAAGATATACGCTATAAACCAAGGCTGTATGTTTCAGTCAACTTATTACCTGGGGCATGGCTGCCATGTTGCGCGACTTCGTCGTCGGGGCCGGCCGTCGGGCCTACGCGCCCACGAGCAATACCACCAGCCATGATGACTATGTGAAAAGTAATTCATGGTTTCCTAAGAGTGCTCCGCTTGGCTATGACTACTATATAATAAACACGTGATAGGGCTAATCCGCTAACTGGTATAATGAACTGTAGTTTCGACTTTTCTTACCTTGTTATCTTGATATTGTTATTGGTATTGTTAATCTCGATGCAATGCTTTTGAATGTTTTCAGCCCATCAAGAACTACCGGGAGTGGAGACTGGCGTATTTCATTCCCTTTTTGATGTTAGGAGGCTTCCTTGTGCTTAACATGATTGTGGGGGTGGTAGTGGAGAACTTTCAGCGCTGTCGCGAAAAACTAGAGGACGAGGAAAAGCAGAGAAGACAACGAAAATTGCTGGAAAAGACCAAAAATAGGAACCAAGAAGGTAAATATTAACCGTTTGCTAACCACCAAAACGAGTTACATAAATCTTATGTGAGACAGAAAGGCAGGCAGGCAGGCAGGTAGGCAGGCAGGTAGGCAGGCAGGCAGGCAGGCAGGCAGGCAGGCAGGCAGGCAGGCAGGCAGGCAGGCAGGCAGGCAGGCAGGCAGGCAGGCAGGCAGGCAGGCAGGCAGGCAGACAGGCAGGCAGGCAGGCAGGCAGGCAGGCAGGCAGGCTGGCAGGGTGGCAGGCAGGCAGGCAGGCAGGCAGGCAGGCAGCAGCAGGCAGTCAGTCAGTAAGTCGGTCGGTCAGTCAGTCAGTCATTCAATCGGTCAGTCAATCAGTTGGTCAGTCGGTCAGTCAGTCAGTCAGTTGGTCAGTCAGTCAGTCAGTCAGTCAGTCAGTCAGTCAGCCAGCCAGTCAGTCAATCAATCAGTCTGTCAGTTAGTCAGTCAATCGGTCAATTGGTCGGTCAGTCAGTCAGCCTGCAAGCCAGGTAGTCAGTCAATCAGTCAGGCAATCGCCCAGTCAACCAGTCAGTCAGTCAGTCAGTCAGTCAGTCAGTCAGTCAGTCAATTGGTCAGTCAATCGGTCAATCAGTTTATCGGTCAGTCAGTCAGTCAGTCAGCCAGTCAGCCAGTCAGCCAGTCAGCCAGTCAGCCAGTCAGCCAGTCAGCCAGTCAGCCAGTCAGCCAGTCAGCCATTCGGCCAGTCGGCCATTCGGCTAGTCGGCCAGTCCCTAACAATGTCTCTAGGTGATGACTTTGTTTCGTTTCTTGTGTGTCCATTTCAGAAGTAGATCGCACATATTACGAAAGTTACAGCACTTGGCGCAGGCGCATTCATGACATGTGTCTGCATCTGTATTGGGACGTCACTATTGCTATGGTGATTTGCCTGAATGTAATCTGCATGTCATTAGAACATTATCAGATGTCTCAGGTAAGCAATACGAGCTCGATACGAACCCTTTGAGCTCCCAGAAGGTTCTGCCTTATATGGGCTATATAGGTATGTGCGGTCCCAAAGGGCTACTAGCGAGCCATTATCGTAGGCCATTTCTAAGTCAATACGAGCTCGATACGAGCCCTTTGAGCCCCCGGAGGGTACTCCCTTATATGGGCTATATAGGTATGTGCAGCCCCAAAGGGTTATTAGTAAGCCATTATCGAGGGCAATTTCCAAGTCACCTTTTGCTTCCGTCTCAAGTTGTAGACAAATATTCCCTAAACCAAAGAATCTACTTTGCATTGCAGACTTTTGAAATATTTGTGGAGACTGCGAATTATTTTTTCACCGGAATCTTTGTTTTGGAGGTAATATTCAAGTTTATTGCCTTTGGATTCGTGCGATATTTTAAAGACAGGTGAGTAACATACTTAATTTGTGAAAATGTGAAAACATGTCTTCACTAAGAGAGAGAACTGATGTACTTCCAAAATGCATTTCTTAGTCACGCGAAAAAAAAAAATCAATTTTCCAGTTGCATGTATTCCTGAGCTAAAATCTATAATTTCAAGTTTCGCAGGTTATGGTTGGTTACACGACTTACATGTTCTCCTGCCGTTGTCATTGTTAACCACCTGTTTTTCTGAGCTTGCCGTTCTTGATTTCATTTCATGTTTTTCCTCGTCGTCCGCTAATTTCTTCCCGCGCTTTTCAGCCGTAATCTAGTTTCTGCTTTGCCACCGTTTGTATACTCAAATCTTTATCTAACATTTTGGCGCATTGCTCTCTTGGCGCACCTCTACGCCAGAAACAGCACTGTGATTATTTCAAACGTTTTTCCAAAAGCTATCGAGGCATTCATGTCAGACCTTGCGATAGCTGCTACTCGACTTGAGTTTGTTAGTTTACTTAGATGACAATAATTAGGATTATTTTGAGCGGGACAAACGAACAGAATCCCATGCTGTGATTGGTTAGCCGAGCGAGCAAGATGGCGCTATCTTTCCCACTCGGGATTACCCGTTGTGCCCATTCATTTTCCATGTAATAAATCCTTGTGAAAAGTGAACTGATCAACATGACACGCGCGCGGAACAAAGAAAAAAGCTGAGTCCCCGACAGTAATCGAACCCATGACCTCCCGAACAGCCTTGTTTGGTCAAAATGGCTGAATATTGGCATCGTTCTTTCTTTGCTTTTTATGGATCTCGACTTCGTATTAGCGATAAGCTCGCAATAAGAAGAACTGAAACAACATCGAGCCATCTTGACCTTACATTTGTTCACGATCAATAACCCAAATATATCTAATCATCTTCTACCATGATACAATTTGTTAACAGCTGTAATTTCATCCGCAGGTGGAATATTGTTGATCTTGTTATTGTTATTCTTTCCTTGGCTGGGATACTCGTGGAATCCTTGAGCTCTACAAAGAGACTATTCATCAATCCTACAGTCGCACGGTCTTTGAGAGTGCTGCGTATTATTCGAGGTATTTAGAATTGTCAGATATACGATAAAGTTTCTTAAGGCTTCAAGAATGGCTAACCATCTGTTTACATCATGTATTCATAAGTGATGGATTGTTATAGAATTCCCTTAAGCCACATACCGTTTAACCTGCAGTACAAGCGAATTTTTGCGAGGCGAGTAGATATTCCCATCGGTTCAGTGTTCAGGCCGCCATCTTGATTATGAATTGCCGTTCTCGCGTTCTCGCCTTAATTTTCCCAGTCTGCAACGAATCCAAAATGGTGGCTAAACTCTCGAAAGATGAAATCCACCAAAACCGCGTACACTGCAGGCTACTTACTGTAGTATGATGCACTGTTTAAAATAATTTGTCTAATTTGAATATGTTCAATTTTAGTTCTAAAGCTTGTAAAGCTAGCCAAAGGAGTACGTTCGTTGCTGGACACACTGTTCGAGGCTCTTCCCCAGGTTTGTTCCGTCACTTAATACTACGAGCAGAGAGTATAAATTGGCAGGATGTTAAGTACAAAGAACGGACTGAAACCCATACCATTGGCTGTCAACTAAACTCAAGCTAAGCACTTAATTTAACTCGGCACTTACTGGGACTAATAAAAGATAAGACATCACTGCTTTTATTGTGTAAATCAAGTTGCTCTTATGCTAACTAGTTTGCATTTACATGAGAAAAGCAGAGACGTCTGTATCAAAGCAAGGTCAACTCCAGCCTCTCTTGCTAAGCACACAATTGTAAAATGGTCTATTGTCAACTGTAGTAACCTTACCGACCATTTAGGCGTTTGTTCTGTGGTTAAGTGGTTGAGTTTTTAACACTTTTATGGGCACCGACCAGGAGCAGGCTAAATATTTGATTTACAAAGTAGATCAGCTATAGTTCAGCAGGCGGCATACCCACGTGATGCAGAAAGATGCGAGATTAGTTAACGACTTGTTTTGGACCTCTTTTATCGTGATTTTAAAACGTTTATAAGTTGTTATGATATGAGTAGAAACCCTGCGCGCGAAGTGATCATGGTCATGGTTTTATCAGAGTATTACAAAATAGAAAAAGCGTGTTTTATTGTTTTGCGCGTAAAAAATCTATACCATAAAGCAAATGAAGAAGCCTGAGCCTTGTACTACACTGGGATAAAACACTCCGGACATTTGAGAACACTCGAGAAATGTAGAAAACACTCGCCTGCGGCTCGTATTTTCTACATTTCTCTCGTCAGTGTTCTCAAATGCCCGTCCTGTTTTATCACAGTGTAATACACGGCTCAGGCTTCTTTATTTGTTAAATGAATTCTTTTCTTAACCCACGCAAACCCTCTAAAGCCAGAGCAAACCTTATAGAGGGGAATAGTTAATTATGAAACCCTGCTGCATGCTTTTGTTCGTTTTTTTTGGCCTTGACCGTGCACACAACACAGTAGCTGTTTACTTCTGCCTGTGGAACTACCAATAGAAACGTTTTGGTTAAGTAACCATGCATAGCGTATATGAGCGAAAAGATTGTGCACGGTCGTGGACCTTCCAACATAGATCTTGTCATCTCTGTACGTTTGCTCCTTTGAGGTTTGCCAGGCTTCATAACCCTTCCCCTCTATTAACAATGGCCAGAGAAAAGAAAACTGATGATGTTCCTCTTCCTTTTCTAAAATCTCGCTGCAAGTGAACATAAGGAAAGCAGGAGATTAGAAAAATTATACATATAATTACGGAGAAAGATACGAAGACCAGTTATACACACAACTTAAGCAGCTGATGCTAAATTAAAAGCTGAAGGCTTAAACGGGGTTCGAAACCCGGCCATGATACCGGTCTAGTGCTGCACCAACGGAGCTATCAAGCCAACTGGGAACTGGTCACGTCGTGAGTTTATGTTCAGTACAAACATCAACTACACATCTTCAGCGTATCAACCTAATGACTTTGCAACATTTTTTCTTCTTTTCCTTTAGGTCGCAAACCTTGGTTTGCTGTTCCTTCTTTTGTTTTTTATTTACTCCTGTTTGGGTATCCAGTTATTTGGAACCTTAGGTGAGTTCAATAGGTTCTTTTGGAGGTCCCTGGTTCAAATCCTCCCACCCCCACTGGTGTCTGGATTTGGTCTCGGTTGTCCCGAGTTCATAGCCCAACTGGTCGGCCTCCCCCGGTTGGGATTCTTAATAATTTATGTTCTGTTTGAAATATTTGCTTGTCGATTAACAGATTTAGAGTGTCTTCAATTATCACAAATGTGCTTAATACATTTGACTCTTAAATAAAGGTTGTTATTTAATTTTTATTTTCCTGATTGAATATTCTCTCACTTAATAGTCTACAATTAAATCATAGTCAAATCTTGCTCAGAAGCAATTAAATGTAACTTGACTTTGTTTTCTCTTAATTTTTGTTTCAAAATTTAATGGAAAATTGGTAACTTCCAGCCTTTCCGTTTTCATACTCGTACAGTGTTTATAGTTTTCTAAACTCTATCTAGTATTATTAAAAACTGGATCATTGGATAATGCAATTCGAGAGTTTTCATTGGCTTAGCCATCATGGTATATGAGCCATAATACCATGATCTACAAAAAATGGGGAGCATATGCGTAATTTTTTTGGCCTTTTTGTTTTTAATGTAGTCTAGTTTTCTATATTTTGGGGGCGTTTTTAATAAAACAATTATTCCACTCGCGCTTGTTGCATATGAGATGATTATAGCCAAATCGGCGCTTCGCGCCTCGTTGGCTATCCTCTCATATCCAACGCGGGCTCATGGAATAATTGTTAATTATATCCTGACTTTTTAGTGACACAATGTACAATTTTTGAGTCATGTTGAGTCAATCTCGTCATGTTTCACAGAGTGTTCTCCAGACCATCCCTGCCAAGGACTTGGTCCACATGCGCACTTCAGGGATTTTGGCACTGCCATGTTGACATTGTTTAGGATAGCAACAGGAGATAATTGGAATGGAATATTAGAGGTAAGAAGATAATAAAAGGTATATGAAACATGAGCACGCCACAAATAAGACATTTTACGATTATGTGCTCAGTTACCTGGCCTTTGAATGCAAGCGAGGCTGAAGTTGACCTTGCTTTGATGCAGAGCTCTCTCTCCTTTTTAATTCAAATACCAACTAGTTAGCATAACAACTACTTGATTTACAGAACAAAAGTAGTGAGGTCTGTATCAAAACAAGGGTTAGGTCACCTCCACCCTTTGCTGCCGTTCAAAAGTCAGGTCACTGAGCAGATAACTGTAACATGGTCTATTAATGTCAGAGGACACTAGAGGGACCCCACGATTTTTGAACTTGGCTGACAGCCACATTCTTATGGGAGACTTAAGGTTGGACGGTGTCGTAAATGAAGTCCCAAAACAGTAGAATTAGCAAGCGATATGTTATGTTTAACAAATTGACGTCAGTTTTTTATGCGTCTGTCCTGTTATTGATCATGAATTTCGTCATCACATTGTCAAAGTAGCTGTGGATCCACGAGGCGATAGCCGAGTGGATCCGCAGACTACTTTGACAATGTGATGACGAAATTCATTATCAATAACAGGACAGACGCATTAAAAACTGACATCAATTTGTTTTTTACGATAACAAATTGTCGAATTGCCGGCTCTCGCTCGCTGACGCGTCACATGAATTTTAAATTTATGTGTATGTCCGCATATGGACAATAAAAATTAGCCAATGAGCGCGCGTGAATTTCTGCAGTTATCGTAAAATTAGTGATTGTTGTAGATAAAAAAAGCCTTTCTACTCTTTGCTTGTTGTCTTGCATTCAAGACACTCTTAGAGCTATGGATCTTTGGCCTTTACCTACAATATACTACGAAAAATTTTTTAAAAATTACCCTAATGAAATACGCCAACTCCATTTTATTTCATTGCAGGACACACTATGTTCTGAATGCTCCAAGGCGGCCGAGTGCCAGAAGTACTGCTGCGTCAGCAAGTACACTGCACTGCTGTTCTTCGTAACGTTTGTACTGGCGGCTCAGTTTGTTCTGGTCAATGTCGTCATTGCTGTCCTTATGAAGCACTTGAAAGAATCCAAGGAAAAGATTGCTGCAAATATGGCCGCTAAAGATTTGGAAAAGAAGCTGAAACTGCTGACGATATGGGCGAAGAATTTCATTCGAGCGAAAGCCAAGAAAAGCGAGTTGCCGATCTCGAGGCGACGTTCGGTTGTGCAACTCGGCTTGGGAGGAATTGAACTAGCTCAGCTGAAACACTGCACTCTCGAGAAAACAGACAACACATCTTTTCGTGCTGAACTTGCAAGAGCTGATGCAATTTTTCAAGAATTTTTGCGTTTGAACGCAAACCTGCAAAGAGTAAAGATGACCATTGTTCGTACTGCGTCACACAACGTTGAAGTCACGCCGGTGAAGGTCACGCCTTCTGGACGCCAAAGGCGTAATACTGTGTGCGGAATAACAGTAACAAGCAGTAACACGCCAAATTTAAATAAATTCACTGTATACAAATCGGGAGCTAACATGTAACTCAAAGGTGAATATTGGATGTAAATATTAGAAATCGTACATTTTAAAGAGACGTCCTCCCTTAAATTAAATTTCTCGACAGAGCCAAAAATTGGTCACGGAGGGTCTCATTGGGGTGGTGGCTTTCTTGGCTAACGGTTAATATTTTGGCAATTTTTTTAAGGCTAACAGCTACATTTTTATCTCATGGTTAACAGAAATCTTAGAATTTAATAATCATTGCTTTAAAAAGTTTGAAAAAACTTTTATTGTTTATTTAGTTAAAGAATTATTTTGTAAAAGATATTTAAGGTCTTTAGACCATTCCGCTATGTTAAATAGTATATTATAAGAATTGCAGGCCGGTAGCTCACTATTAAGTCTCACAGCTCTTTCTATACAACCAAGCCACAAGACAAAAAATTCCTGACAAGAGATCTAGAGACAGTCACTTTCGTGTCTAATTTATTTTACGGTTAACATTTGGTAAGGCTAACGGTTAAAATTGATCAATTATTTTGGTAGTCCGCGGAAGGAGCTGTTGGGAAAACTTTACAGAAGTCCTTTTTTTGAAAATGCGAGATAAAATGCTAAGTTTTTTGTAAGGATATCCAAATAAAAACATGAATCCACCCAGAGTAAAGTTTATTTAACAAAAAATAATTTAAACTATACAATCAGGATGCAATGAAACTTCATATAAATGAAAGTCAGCTCTGATTGACTTCAAAGTTATCAGGTATTGAATAAAGAAAACACTTGATTTTGTTTTTGCTTTACACTCGTTGAATCTATATCTAAAATAATATTAAAAAAAACTAAGGACTGATTTCATATTGTTTCTAAAAAGCTCATAGATTTTAAAAACATGTCACATATATAAACTTTACCTTTTCTCGATCGCCGTCCTCAATCCCCAATCTCATGCTTAGTTTTCTTTGGTATGGTTATCTCGCAGCTGAAGGTCGTGAAATGGGCAAAACTGATAGATCTCGATTCGACCTTTGACGGGCAACGTTAAAAATTGTATAATGCTTCTGCGTGGTCATAAGCTGGCCATTTTCTCGTTCGCCCTTCGTGGTGAAATTAAAAATGGGCTTGAATGTTCTGAGTAGAACAACGAAAGCGAGGAAGAGAAAAAGAGAAAGACACGGGGCGACTGTCTGTTCTCTGCAGGGCCGTACAAAGCGGGGGGGGGGGGGGGGGGGGGCAGGGGGGGGGGCAGTTGCTCCCGCCAGGAAAACTAATAGGGGTGAAAACAAAACGTCCAACTAGAAACCCTGTCTGTATACGGGAGATCCTTGTGAAGGTTTGTGGAGTTTGCCCCCGCAGACAAAAAATCCTAGGTACGGCCCTGCTCTGGATGCTCTTGGTTTTCCTACTTTGTCATTCCTGATTCAAAAGCCAGAGACAATCGCATGAATGAGTGAATCGCTGACCGGTAAATGTGAATCTGGTCTCGTAAATGCGTTTAAATGTTCAGCACGAATATTGTAATTACGCCGGAAAGCCTGTAAGAGCCCTTCCAGGGTCCAGTCGTTTCCTACTGCACGTACTCACGTTTAACTTCTCCCGAAATTTCATAACTTCACTGATTGACAAAGTCATTCTCAGGCCGTTAAGGTGATTCTTCAGAAATAAAAGTTACCGATGAATTATTTTGAAACTTACTCAGAATGTTCTCTACCAAGCACTGTTTTGAAAAAAAGTAAAAATGATAGGTCACCATGCTCGCTTAAGAGATGGGATGGACCAAGCTTACCCAATTTATGCCTGTACTCGTGCTAATCGCGCGCGTTATGCATCGGTACCAGTGATAAGCTTCTGTCGGTACATGTTACATTTTGCGGTAGCTGGAAACATAGTTTATTAAACTAATACTTGGATAAAACTTGACAGGTAGAAAGTGACGAGCATATGGAACAATACCATATAAAATTTGTCAATAAATCACACTATTTAAAACGACGTTTACTTAGAGCGTTCATACAGTCGTTGTTTTAACGGTTATAATTTGCATCCCAAAAGTAACGGTTTTGTGCACGCTGTCACCAATATCTTTTTTCCCGTCCGATAATAGTTTTTTTTCTTAACTTAAAGATGATAATACTTACACTATTATTATGCAATTAAAAATATAGGTCACCATGCTTGTTTAAAAGAAAACGAGAATTTATTTCGCTATCGAGCTTAGCTTGAGGGATGTTTCTTGAGGGATGTTTCTATCATACAAAATCGAAGTATTCTTTTATTCTTTTTCGTTAGCTGCATTGCGATGTGTTGTCACTAGCAATTACAAGATTTCTCTTCGTTGTTTATTTTCCTTGTCAGGATCCTTAATTGCCTCGTGCGGTTTTGTAGTGATCGACAACGTCCTTTTCATACTACAGGAATGAGTCTTCTGAGAACGCCTTTATTTTTTTACAATACAAATAAAAGTATTATTTTATTTTTAGTTTACATAATCAACCAGCATTCCGAATTGCACTTCGACCAGGAAAGAGGACTTGCATAAAAACCTGTTAAGGTTGACATGGCTTCCTTTCTAAAGATAGCAATTTGTAATAAATGTAGTACATTTCAGAAAAAGAACCCGTTGTAATTTTGCTTTGATGACACTCGAGGCTAAATTGTTTAAAAGTCGAAGGTTTGGAAGGTTGCAAGGATTGAAAGTGACATTGTTTCGTTTTAATTGTTTCGGGTTTCTGGCTAAGTGGAGAGTACAAAACAGATCTCTTTGTTTCTTAAACTTTCGACTTCAATTCGCTTTATATTACATGAACCGCTAAAACGACAAAACATCAAAGCCGAACATGAAAGTGTGCCCGCTGATGCCATGGTCGCTTACATTTGACCGAAACGTTCCCTGACTGAAAAACTGGAACCGTGACTCACGGCATTCACAATATATCTCATTTATGAAGAAAGCAGAAAAAAGCCATAACGCATAATTTACGTCGCATCATGAATTTGAATAATTTTTAGTTCTAAAATTCAATTTAATTTGTCTCGTCTGGTGACAAACACCTGCTAAAATTCTTAATTGCCATAGCAACTTAGAAAGTGAGAAGGGAAAATATTATTTGACATTGCACGTAATTAAAATTTTCAAGACATTGAAAAGACAAACGTCTCGGAAACAATTCTCCTCGCCTACAATGCCAAAGTCAGTCTTTCCTGTAAAAATCGTTAAAGCTCCTAGTAATTGAAACTTGAAAAAATGGGGATTACCTTGCTTCAAAGGAGTTGAAATAGATGAGGGGCAATTAACTTTCCAAACGCTTTCTCAGCAATTAGCGTTGGCAGGATTCTTAATTCAACCTTTTTGTTTTGTCTTCTCAAGATCAGCGAGACTTCAACGGCGTAAAATTGAATGTCTTGTTTATATGCGGCTTGCTGAAGGTTTTCAGTTTCGCCAGCGTGGAGCAAACGAGTACTCCAAGTTCTGTCTTCGGCTTGGAGTTGTGCAGACATCTAACGGTTTATGTTTGTTGGTTGAAGAATGTATTTTAGAAAAAGCGAACTTGATAATGATCTTTCTAATTCGTGCAGGAGTCTTGGTCTAGCGGCGATGTCAAATGACTTCTTGGTGAAAGGAACTGCAATCGAGAATCACAATTTAAAGAAAACGGCCGCCAAAGGAAAAGGAATTCCTGCAAGGACTACTAAGAAGGAATCGTTAAAAGACATGGCTGTATCAAGGCCGCTTTCTTCTGGATTAAAGGTAGAAATTGTAAATAAGACTGAAAGGCAAAGGGAAGGCCAAAATGCGCGAGTAAACATGACTACAGACATAGCTTTTTCGCAATTCAAAACGCACAGAAGGGAATTGCAAAGACCACGGTCTCACTCTAGCGCTAGATTGTTGAGGAATCGACCAGAAGCAGCGCTGTATGATTTGTGTGCGAGCATGGAATTTGAAAACGAAGCCCAAAGCCGAAAAGAATCCACCGAATTTTGTACAAAACAAATTGAAATTCCAGTGCAGAGAAAGCCTTGTGCAATATCGAAACGTCAAGCTTCCTCAGATAAGTCAAGTTCATCAGAAACCCAAGAGATGGTAGAAAAGAGAAAAGCGGATAAAAGAGACGATGACAGCCATTCGAGGAGCGACGTTGCTTGTCAAGAAAACAGAAGATTAACGCGGGCTAGTAGTGCAAGAGGAAGAGAGAAGAATACAATCGAAATAAACGGTAAAAGCTACAGCATCTGCAACATGGGAAGTACAGGAAAGCTCAAAGCCTTAAACTGTGCTTTAAGTCGTAGAAGCCGTTCTGTAGACCAAGCAATTGAAGACTTGGACTACCAGACTGTAGATTATGAATACATACTTAGATTCAAAGCACTTTCTCGCCTCTCTCGCATTTGTGACAATTCTGTTATCGATGCAGTAGCGAAGGAAAACTCAGTGAACACAGTTGAAGCATTAAGTCTTCCACCAGTACTTGGGTCAAGTTGGAAACTTAAAAACCGATATGTTTCGGAACTAAGTTTTAATCCGCCGACACCAGTGTTAAGAGAATACACGAGAATTTCTCAAGCACGAGCTGTCGATTTCTCTGATTTGGCCCTTGGTAGTCAGGTGCTGTAAAGAATTCAAATTTATTTCTTCAACATGCAGTATCTTTTAATATTACTGACTGACCTGTTGTGCGCATAGTAGGTAGCTCTAGCAGATGTGCGTTTTGTGATTAAAAACATGCAAAGCCAATACAAAATATTTGTTTGCCTTTTCGTTGTAAACTAATATCGTTTTCGATTAAGATGATTCCCGAGTTTTGCATTGCGCATTCCTACTGCGCACGATTTTTGCGTCATCAGCGCGCGCACATGAGCGCGCGCGCGTACAAAACATAAGAGATTTCCCTCAAACTAAGCTCGATAGCGAGATAAAAGCTCCTTTTCTCTTAAACGAGTGCGGTGACCACCACTTTTTATTTTATAAATTCAATGAGAACAATATCCGCAATAACTGACAAAAAAAATCGGCAGAGATCTATGGCTACTTTTTTGGTAAATTATATAAATGCTACAGATAGAGACGTAACGGGCCCAGTAAAGCAAGTCCAAATTGTGTTTCCTTTAAAGGATAAAAATATCAATTAATAATGCAAGACATTAATTGAAGCTATTTTTTTGGGACGCAGATGAATAAGCAATCAAAGAAAGTCGAACTCTGTGTGATATAACACGCCGATTGAAAAATAATCGAGTTTATTTGTTGCGCACTGAGATAACCAAAAGTCGCCTAAATAACCATATTTGTCAGCATCGTGGCATGAAAACAAGCACGGTGACCCCCTCTTTTTATTACGTTTTTAACATCTCCTTATACTGTAATGACACCATACCAAGTTTCATCGAAAATCTATGGGGGGTTCTTTTACTCGGGAATCACCTTAAGGTAACTTTCTTTTTAGTAATGCTAAATAGTGATAAATTAATGTGACGAAATTGCCAAATGCAGAGCTTGAATTGTTTAAT
>JAHPZR010041255.1:17500-33208 GCA_019787425.1 Platygyra sinensis | reverse complement strand
AGATGGCGCCCTGATCATGGCGTGTCCAGATGCTATGTATTTTACAAGAAATAACCATTCAAATTCCAAAACAACTGATAAGGAAATGTGGAAACCATTGGCTAAAAAGTGGCAGCTTAATCGGTTGTTACCATCCCAGGGAGTCAAATATTGCTTTACTTGTCAAGATATCGGTTTTACATGCAATGCTCATAGCGGTTTACTCCCAGTTTGCTGTCAGGAACTCTATGCGGAAGCCGTGTCTTTTTTTCAGAAGTTTGCCGATGCGCACAATATCAGATTCGAGCTGGATAGTGGATCAGCATTGGGCGGTGTCAAGTTCAAAGGCCTTATTCCGTGGGATGTTGATGGCGATTTCTTCGTATTGTCCACAGATATCCACATTTTTAACAAAATAGAGACAATCGAACATTTCCGGACAAATGGTTACAGCTAACACAGTATGAATCACCAATGCTTGACGGAAAAAAAATACATGTATGACGGATATGTGAAAGTTAACTTCAACGGATTTTATATTGAAGTATTTGGCACGACTGTTATGTCAAATACTGTGTATCTTCCAACAGAACTGCAAAAGCATGAAACGTTTACCAAAGCAAACATTCGTGGTAACTGGGTTGATACGAAGTATAGTCCTGGTTTGTACGCAAGGAATCGGTATGGAAGAGAAATACTAAAGCATTCCCAGTCTTGGCTTAAAGTGGGATTACCGCCACAGTTTTGCTGACTATAAGCCTGGAAGCTTCGTAACTTGCAAAAATCCTCTGCACCACGCTTGCCTGAGTAGGTTCCCTGGCGACGGTGACATTCCTTTTTTAGTACCATAGCATCATCTAACCTCCCTATAGTGTTTGTATATTCCTAAAAACCTTTCAATGATAGTTTTTTCATAGTACAAACTTGTCATAGAGATGATAAATCGATACGTTTGATGGGCAAAAGTACGTGGGCAAATTATAATCAAGGCAACAATGACGTTGAAGGTTATCTCAAGTGAATTTAGGCCGGAATGACTTTAATTATATTTTAAAGGGGGTGGTCTAATTCAAACTATATTTAAGCTATCGCTTATAAACTTGTAAAGGGGGAAGCATTTGAACGAAGCCTTTTATTTTTTGGTTTCAAGAACTTTGCTCCGTGGTCACGTGACTTGCCACACCCAATTGTTTACAGAAATTTGAATTCAAATTTAGAATAGTTTGCAGTTGCAATGCTTGACCAATTTTGATTTATTCGAATGGCTATAACCACTGAGTTTAGAGAATTAGTTGGGCTTTGATAGATTTATTTCTTTTCTTTCAATAACAACATAGATCAATTGGAGAGGGACTGGGACTAGACAAAAATTGGAATAAATGACTAAAGAATAAAACATCTTCAGAATCCCCGTTTAGAACGACATATACCAGGTAAGGTTAAGGTTTTGAAAGATAAAGCGAGTAATTTCTGAGTCTTCTAACTTAAAAATCATATTTCTTTTATTTTAGGTGGTGGTCAGTCACGTGACCACAGAACTCGAGTAATTGTAAGAAAAATAAACATTTCACATTTTACTAGACAATTGGAAGCCAAGATTTTATGAAAAAATACTAAACTTAAAAAGAATGTCCAAAACATCACATATAAGCCAGACACGCCTTAATTCAGGTGAGATAGTCTTAATGAATGAATACAGCAACTGTTTATAAAGGTTCTGTCTCTTTTCCCCAAGCTCTCACGGTTTACACACCGAATTGTTTTCCACTTAGTTTTATATATCACCATCATTTCTTATGTCATACCGTGGTGAGGGCGTTTTATTATGTAACGCGCACCGTGGTTAATCATAGTCGTACCGGTATTTTCCAGCGGTAATTAATACCTGTATGCAGTATGACCATTATGCCCGGCTGGCTGAAAAACCTGCTGATGAAAAGCATTCACACTTGTCCGAACAGCGCCGAATATAGTATATGAAGAAACGAAAAATTATCGATTGACTTGAGCAGAAATTGTCGACTATTCCAATATGGCGGACTATAGCAGTCACAGAATTGCAAATGGTAAAACTAAGTGGAAAACAATTCGGTGTGTAAACCGTGAGAGCTTGGGGAAAAGAGACAGAACCTTTATAAACAGTTGCTGTATTCATTCATTAAGACTATCTCACCTGAATTAAGGCGTGTCTGGCTTATATGTGATGTTTTGGACATTCTTTTTAAGTTTAGTATTTTTTCATAAAATCTTGGCTTCAATTGTCTAGTAAAATGTGAAATGTTTATTTTTCTTACAATTACTCGAGTTCTGTGGTCACGTGACTGACCACCACCTAAAATAAAAGAAATATGATTTTAAGTTAGAAGACTCAGAAATTACTCGCTTTATCTTTCAAAACCTTAACCTTACCTTGGTATATGTCGTTCTAAACGGGGATTCTGAAGATGTTTTATTCTTTAGTCATTTATTCCAATTTTTGTCTAGTCCCAGTCCCTCTCCAATTGATCTATGTTGTTATTGAAAGAAAAGAAATAAATCTATCAAAGCCCACTAATTCTCTAAACTTAGTGGTTATAGCCATTCGAATAAATCAAATTGGTCAAGCATTGCAACTGCAAACTATTCTAAATTTGAATTCAAATTTCTGTAAACAATTGGGTGTGGCAAGTCACGTGACCACGGAGCAAAGTTCTTGAAACCAAAAATAAAAGGCTTCGTTCAAATGCTTCCCCCTTTACAAGTTTATAAGCGATAGCTTAAATATAGTTTGAATTAGACCACCCCCTTTAAAATATAATTAAAGTCATTCCGGCCTAAATTCACTTGAGATAACCTTCAACGTCATTGTTGCCTTGATTATAATTTGCCCACGTACTTTTGCCCATCAAACGTATCGATTTATCATCTCTATGACAAGTTGTACTATGAAAAAACTATCATTGAAAGGTTTTTAGGAATATACAAACACTATAGGGAGGTTAGATGATGCTATGGTACTAAAAAAGGAATGTCACCGTCGCCAGGGAACCTACTCAGGCAAGCGTGGTGCAGAGGATTTTTGCAAGTTACGAAGCTTCCAGGCTTATAGTCAGCAAAACTGTGCGGTAATCCCACTTTAAGCCAAGACTGGAATGCTTTAGTATTTCTCTTCCATACCGATTCCTTGCGTACAAACCAGGACTATACTTCGTATCAACCCAGTTACCACGAATGTTTGCTTTGGTAAACGTTTCATGCTTTTGCAGTTCTGTTGGAAGATACACAGTATTTGACATAACAGTCGTGCCAAATACTTCATATAAAATCCGTTGAAGTTAACTTTCACATATCCGTCATACATGTATTTTTTTCCGTCAAGCATTGGTGATTCATACTGTGTTAGCCTGTAACCATTTGTCCGGAAATGTTCGATTGTCTCTATTTTGTTAAAAATGTGGATATCTGTGGACAATACGAAGAAATCGCCATCAACTCCCTATAGTGTTTGTATATTCCTAAAAACCTTTCAATGATAGTTTTTTCATAGTACAACTTGTCATAGAGATGATAAATCGATACGTTTGATGGGCAAAAGTACGTGGGCAAATTATAATCAAGGCAACAATGACGTTGAAGGTTATCTCAAGTGAATTTAGGCCGGAATGACTTTAATTATATTTTAAAGGGGGTGGTCTAATTCAAACTATATTTAAGCTATCGCTTATAAACTTGTAAAGGGGGAAGCATTTGAACGAAGCCTTTTATTTTTTGGTTTCAAGAACTTTGCTCCGTGGTCACGTGACTTGCCACACCCAATTGTTTACAGAAATTTGAATTCAAATTTAGAATAGTTTGCAGTTGCAATGCTTGACCAATTTTGATTTATTCGAATGGCTATAACCACTAAGTTTAGAGAATTAGTTGGGCTTTGATAGATTTATTTCTTTTCTTTCAATAACAACATAGATCAATTGGAGAGGGACTGGGACTAGACAAAAATTGGAAATAAATGACTAAAGAATAAAACATCTTCAGAATCCCCGTTTAGAACGACATATACCAAGGTAAGGTTAAGGTTTTGAAAGATAAAGCGAGTAATTTCTGAGTCTTCTAACTTAAAAATCATATTTCTTTTATTTTAGGTGGTGGTCAGTCACGTGACCACAGAACTCGAGTAATTGTAAGAAAAATAAACATTTCACATTTTACTAGACAATTGGAAGCCAAGATTTTATGAAAAAATACTAAACTTAAAAAGAATGTCCAAAACATCACATATAAGCCAGACACGCCTTAATTCAGGTGAGATAGTCTTAATGAATGAATACAGCAACTGTTTATAAAGGTTCTGTCTCTTTTCCCCAAGCTCTCACGGTTTACACACCGAATTGTTTTCCACTTAGTTTTACCATTTGCAATCTGTGACTGCTATAGTCCGCCATATTGGAATAGTCGACAATTTTCTGCTCAAGTCAATCGATAATTTTCGTTTCTTCATATACTATATTCGGCGCTGTTCGGACAAGTGTGAATGCTTTTCATCAGCAGGTTTTCAGCCAGCCGGGCATAATGGTCATACTGCATACAGGTATTAATTACCGCTGGAAAATACCGGTACGACTATGATTAACCCACGGTGCGCGTTACATAATAAAACGCCCTCACCACGGTATGACATAAGAAATGATGGTGATATATAAAACTAAGTGGAAAACAATTCGGTGTGTAAACCGTGAGAGCTTGGGGAAAAGAGACAGAACCTTTATAAACAGTTGCTGTATTCATTCATTAAGACTATCTCACCTGAATTAAGGCGTGTCTGGCTTATATGTGATGTTTTGGACATTCTTTTTAAGTTTAGTATTTTTTCATAAAATCTTGGCTTCCAATTGTCTAGTAAAATGTGAAATGTTTATTTTTCTTACAATTACTCGAGTTCTGTGGTCACGTGACTGACCACCACCTAAAATAAAAGAAATATGATTTTTAAGTTAGAAGACTCAGAAATTACTCGCTTTATCTTTCAAAACCTTAACCTTACCTTGGTATATGTCGTTCTAAACGGGGATTCTGAAGATGTTTTATTCTTTAGTCATTTATTTCCAATTTTTGTCTAGTCCCAGTCCCTCTCCAATTGATCTATGTTGTTATTGAAAGAAAAGAAATAAATCTATCAAAGCCCAACTAATTCTCTAAACTTAGTGGTTATAGCCATTCGAATAAATCAAAATTGGTCAAGCATTGCAACTGCAAACTATTCTAAATTTGAATTCAAATTTCTGTAAACAATTGGGTGTGGCAAGTCACGTGACCACGGAGCAAAGTTCTTGAAACCAAAAAATAAAAGGCTTCGTTCAAATGCTTCCCCCTTTACAAGTTTATAAGCGATAGCTTAAATATAGTTTGAATTAGACCACCCCCTTTAAAATATAATTAAAGTCATTCCGGCCTAAATTCACTTGAGATAACCTTCAACGTCATTGTTGCCTTGATTATAATTTGCCCACGTACTTTTGCCCATCAAACGTATCGATTTATCATCTCTATGACAAGTTGTACTATGAAAAAACTATCATTGAAAGGTTTTTAGGAATATACAAACACTATAGGGAGGTTAGATGATGCTATGGTACTAAAAAAGGAATGTCACCGTCGCCAGGGAACCTACTCAGGCAAGCGTGGTGCAGAGGATTTTTGCAAGTTACGAAGCTTCCAGGCTTATAGTCAGCAAAACTGTGCGGTAATCCCACTTTAAGCCAAGACTGGAATGCTTTAGTATTTCTCTTCCATACCGATTCCTTGCGTACAAACCAGGACTATACTTCGTATCAACCCAGTTACCACGAATGTTTGCTTTGGTAAACGTTTCATGCTTTTGCAGTTCTGTTGGAAGATACACAGTATTTGACATAACAGTCGTGCCAAATACTTCAATATAAAATCCGTTGAAGTTAACTTTCACATATCCGTCATACATGTATTTTTTTCCGTCAAGCATTGGTGATTCATACTGTGTTAGCCTGTAACCATTTGTCCGGAAATGTTCGATTGTCTCTATTTTGTTAAAAATGTGGATATCTGTGGACAATACGAAGAAATCGCCATCAACATCCCACGGAATAAGGCCTTTGAACTTGACACCGCCCAATGCTGATCCACTATCCAGCTCGAATCTGATATTGTGCGCATCGGCAAAACTTCTGAAAAAAGACACGGCTTCCGCATAGAGTTCCTGACAGCAAACTGGGAGTAAACCGCTATGAGCATTGCATGTAAAACCGATATCTTGACAAGTAAAGCAATATTTGACTCCCTGGGATGGTAACAACCGATTAAGCTGCCACTTTTTAGCCAATGGTTTCCACATTTCCTTATCAGTTGTTTTGGAATTTGAATGGTTATTTCTTGTAAAATACATAGCATCTGGACACGCCATGAAACGTTTACCAAAGCAAACATTCGTGGTAACTGGGTTGATACGAAGTATAGTCCTGGTTTGTACGCAAGGAATCGGTATGGAAGAGAAATACTAAAGCATTCCCAGTCTTGGCTTAAAGTGGATTACCGCACAGTTTTGCTGACTATAAGCCTGGAAGCTTCGTAACTTGCAAAAATCCTCTGCACCACGCTTGCCTGAGTAGGTTCCCTGGCGACGGTGACATTCCTTTTTTAGTACCATAGCATCATCTAACCTCCCTATAGTGTTTGTATATTCCTAAAAACCTTTCAATGATAGTTTTTTCATAGTACAACTTGTCATAGAGATGATAAATCGATACGTTTGATGGGCAAAAGTACGTGGGCAAATTATAATCAAGGCAACAATGACGTTGAAGGTTATCTCAAGTGAATTTAGGCCGGAATGACTTTAATTATATTTTAAAGGGGGTGGTCTAATTCAAACTATATTTAAGCTATCGCTTATAAACTTGTAAAGGGGGAAGCATTTGAACGAAGCCTTTTATTTTTTGGTTTCAAGAACTTTGCTCCGTGGTCACGTGACTTGCCACACCCAATTGTTTACAGAAATTTGAATTCAAATTTAGAATAGTTTGCAGTTGCAATGCTTGACCAATTTTGATTTATTCGAATGGCTATAACCACTAAGTTTAGAGAATTAGTTGGGCTTTGATAGATTTATTTCTTTTCTTTCAATAACAACATAGATCAATTGGAGAGGGACTGGGACTAGACAAAAATTGGAAATAAATGACTAAAGAATAAAACATCTTCAGAATCCCCGTTTAGAACGACATATACCAAGGTAAGGTTAAGGTTTTGAAAGATAAAGCGAGTAATTTCTGAGTCTTCTAACTTAAAAATCATATTTCTTTTATTTTAGGTGGTGGTCAGTCACGTGACCACAGAACTCGAGTAATTGTAAGAAAAATAAACATTTCACATTTTACTAGACAATTGGAAGCCAAGATTTTATGAAAAAATACTAAACTTAAAAAGAATGTCCAAAACATCACATATAAGCCAGACACGCCTTAATTCAGGTGAGATAGTCTTAATGAATGAATACAGCAACTGTTTATAAAGGTTCTGTCTCTTTTCCCCAAGCTCTCACGGTTTACACACCGAATTGTTTTCCACTTAGTTTTACCATTTGCAATTCTGTGACTGCTATAGTCCGCCATATTGGAATAGTCGACAATTTTCTGCTCAAGTCAATCGATAATTTTTCGTTTCTTCATATACTATATTCGGCGCTGTTCGGACAAGTGTGAATGCTTTTCATCAGCAGGTTTTTCAGCCAGCCGGGCATAATGGTCATACTGCATACAGGTATTAATTACCGCTGGAAAATACCGGTACGACTATGATTAACCCACGGTGCGCGTTACATAATAAAACGCCCTCACCACGGTATGACATAAGAAATGATGGTGATATATAAAACTAAGTGGAAAACAATTCGGTGTGTAAACCGTGAGAGCTTGGGGAAAAGAGACAGAACCTTTATAAACAGTTGCTGTATTCATTCATTAAGACTATCTCACCTGAATTAAGGCGTGTCTGGCTTATATGTGATGTTTTGGACATTCTTTTTAAGTTTAGTATTTTTTCATAAAATCTTGGCTTCCAATTGTCTAGTAAAATGTGAAATGTTTATTTTTCTTACAATTACTCGAGTTCTGTGGTCACGTGACTGACCACCACCTAAAATAAAAGAAATATGATTTTTAAGTTAGAAGACTCAGAAATTACTCGCTTTATCTTTCAAAACCTTAACCTTACCTTGGTATATGTCGTTCTAAACGGGGATTCTGAAGATGTTTTATTCTTTAGTCATTTATTTCCAATTTTTGTCTAGTCCCAGTCCCTCTCCAATTGATCTATGTTGTTATTGAAAGAAAAGAAATAAATCTATCAAAGCCCAACTAATTCTCTAAACTTAGTGGTTATAGCCATTCGAATAAATCAAAATTGGTCAAGCATTGCAACTGCAAACTATTCTAAATTTGAATTCAAATTTCTGTAAACAATTGGGTGTGGCAAGTCACGTGACCACGGAGCAAAGTTCTTGAAACCAAAAAATAAAAGGCTTCGTTCAAATGCTTCCCCCTTTACAAGTTTATAAGCGATAGCTTAAATATAGTTTGAATTAGACCACCCCCTTTAAAATATAATTAAAGTCATTCCGGCCTAAATTCACTTGAGATAACCTTCAACGTCATTGTTGCCTTGATTATAATTTGCCCACGTACTTTTGCCCATCAAACGTATCGATTTATCATCTCTATGACAAGTTGTACTATGAAAAAACTATCATTGAAAGGTTTTTAGGAATATACAAACACTATAGGGAGGTTAGATGATGCTATGGTACTAAAAAAGGAATGTCACCGTCGCCAGGGAACCTACTCAGGCAAGCGTGGTGCAGAGGATTTTTGCAAGTTACGAAGCTTCCAGGCTTATAGTCAGCAAAACTGTGCGGTAATCCCACTTTAAGCCAAGACTGGGAATGCTTTAGTATTTTCTCTTCCATACCGATTCCTTGCGTACAAACCAGGACTATACTTCGTATCAACCCAGTTACCACGAATGTTTGCTTTGGTAAACGTTTCATGCTTTTGCAGTTCTGTTGGAAGATACACAGTATTTGACATAACAGTCGTGCCAAATACTTCAATATAAAATCCGTTGAAGTTAACTTTCACATATCCGTCATACATGTATTTTTTCCGTCAAGCATTGGTGATTCATACTGTGTTAGCCTGTAACCATTTGTCCGGAAATGTTCGATTGTCTCTATTTTGTTAAAAATGTGGATATCTGTGGACAATACGAAGAAATCGCCATCAACATCCCACGGAATAAGGCCTTTGAACTTGACACCGCCCAATGCTGATCCACTATCCAGCTCGAATCTGATATTGTGCGCATCGGCAAAACTTCTGAAAAAAAGACACGGCTTCCGCATAGAGTTCCTGACAGCAAACTGGGAGTAAACCGCTATGAGCATTGCATGTAAAACCGATATCTTGACAAGTAAAGCAATATTTGACTCCCTGGGATGGTAACAACCGATTAAGCTGCCACTTTTTAGCCAATGGTTTCCACATTTCCTTATCCAGTTGTTTTGGAATTTGAATGGTATTTCTTGTAAAATACATAGCATCTGGACACGCCATGAAACGTTTACCAAAGCAAACATTCGTGGTAACTGGGTTGATACGAAGTATAGTCCTAGGTTTGTACGCAAGGAATCGGTATGGAAGAGAAATACTAAAGCATTCCCAGTCTTGGCTTAAAGTGGATTACCGCACAGTTTTGCTGACTATAAGCCTGGGAAGCTTCGTAACTTGCAAAAATCCTCTGCACCACGCTTGCCTGAGTAGGTTCCCTGGCGACGGGTGAACATTCCTTTTTTAGTACCATAGCATCATCTAACCTCCCTATAGTGTTTGTATATTCCTAAAAACCTTTCAATGATAGTTTTTTCATAGTACAAACTTGTCATAGAGATGATAAATCGATACGTTTGATGGGCAAAAGTACGTGGGCAAATTATAATCAAGGCAACAATGACGTTGAAGGTTATCTCAAGTGAATTTAGGCCGGAATGACTTTAATTATATTTTAAAGGGGGTGGTCTAATCAAACTATATTTAAGCTATCGCTTATAAACTTGTAAAGGGGGGAAGCATTTGAACGAAGCCTTTTATTTTTTGGTTTTCAAGAACTTTGCTCCGTGGTCACGTGACTTGCCACACCCAATTGTTTACAGAAATTTGAATCAAATTTAGAATAGTTTGCAGTTGCAATGCTTGACCAATTTTGATTTATTCGAATGGCTATAACCACTAAGTTTAGAGAATTAGTTGGGCTTTGATAGATTTATTTCTTTTCTTTCAATAACAACATAGATCAATTGGAGAGGGACTGGGACTAGACAAAAATTGGAAATAAATGACTAAAGAATAAAACATCTTCAGAATCCCCGTTTAGAACGACATATACCAAGGTAAGGTTAAGGTTTTGAAAGATAAAGCGAGTAATTTCTGAGTCTTCTAACTTAAAAATCATATTTCTTTTATTTTAGGTGGTGGTCAGTCACGTGACCACAGAACTCGAGTAATTGTAAGAAAAATAAACATTTCACATTTTACTAGACAATTGGAAGCCAAGATTTTATGAAAAAATACTAAACTTAAAAGAATGTCCAAAACATCACATATAAGCCAGACACGCCTTAATTCAGGTGAGATAGTCTTAATGAATGAATACAGCAACTGTTTATAAAGGTTCTGTCTCTTTTCCCAAGCTCTCACGGTTTACACACCGAATTGTTTTCCACTTAGTTTTACCATTTGCAATTCTGTGACTGCTATAGTCCGCCATATTGGAATAGTCGACAATTTTCTGCTCAAGTCAATCGATAATTTTCGTTTCTTCATATACTATATTCGGCGCTGTTCGGACAAGTGTGAATGCTTTTCATCAGCAGGTTTTTCAGCCAGCCGGGCATAATGGTCATACTGCATACAGGTATTAATTACCGCTGGAAAATACCGGTACGACTATGATTAACCCACGGTGCGCGTTACATAATAAAACGCCCTCACCACGGTATGACATAAGAAATGATGGTGATATATAAAACTAAGTGGAAAACAATTCGGTGTGTAAACCGTGAGAGCTTGGGGAAAAGAGACAGAACCTTTATAAACAGTTGCTGTATTCATTCATTAAGACTATCTCACCTGAATTAAGGCGTGTCTGGCTTATATGTGATGTTTTGGACATTCTTTTTAAGTTTAGTATTTTTTCATAAAATCTTGGCTTCCAATTGTCTAGTAAAATGTGAAATGTTTATTTTTCTTACAATTACTCGAGTTCTGTGGTCACGTGACTGACCACCACCTAAAATAAAAGAAATATGATTTTTAAGTTAGAAGACTCAGAAATTACTCGCTTTATCTTTCAAAACCTTAACCTTACCTTGGTATATGTCGTTCTAAACGGGGATTCTGAAGATGTTTTATTCTTTAGTCATTTATTTCCAATTTTTGTCTAGTCCCAGTCCCTCTCCAATTGATCTATGTTGTTATTGAAAGAAAAGAAATAAATCTATCAAAGCCAACTAATTCTCTAAACTCAGTGGTTATAGCCATTCGAATAAATCAAAATTGGTCAAGCATTGCAACTGCAAACTATTCTAAATTTGAATTCAAATTTCTGTAAACAATTGGGTGTGGCAAGTCACGTGACCACGGAGCAAAGTTCTTGAAACCAAAAAATAAAAGGCTTCGTTCAAATGCTTCCCCCTTTACAAGTTTATAAGCGATAGCTTAAATATAGTTTGAATTAGACCACCCCCTTTAAAATATAATTAAAGTCATTCCGGCCTAAATTCACTTGAGATAACCTTCAACGTCATTGTTGCCTTGATTATAATTTGCCCACGTACTTTTGCCCATCAAACGTATCGATTTATCATCTCTATGACAAGTTGTACTATGAAAAAACTATCATTGAAAGGTTTTAGGAATATACAAACACTATAGGGAGGTTAGATGATGCTATGGTACCAAAAAAGGAATGTCACCGTCGCCAGGGAAACTACTCAGGCAAGCGTGGTGCAGAGGATTTTTGCAAGTTACGAAGCTTCCAGGCTTATAGTCAGCAAAACTGTGCGGTAATCCCACTTTAAGCCAAGACTGGGAATGCTTTAGTATTTCTCTTCCATACCGATTCCTTGCGTACAAACCAGGACTATACTTCGTATCAACCCAGTAACCACGAATGTTTGCTTTGGTAAACGTTTCATGCTTTTGCAGTTCTGTTGGAAGATACACAGTATTTGACATAACAGTCGTACCAAATACTTCAATATGAAATCCATTGAAGTTAACTTTCACATATCCGTCATACATGTATTTTTTTCCGTCAAGCATTGGTGTTTCATATTGTGTTAGCTTGTAACCATTTGTCCGAAAATGTTCGATTGTCTCTATTTTATTAAAAATGTGGATATCTGTCGACAATACGAAGAAATCGCCATCAATATCCCACGGAATAAGGCCTTTGAACTTGACACCACCTAATACTGATCCACTATCCAGCTCGAATCTGATATTGTGCGCATCGGCAAACGTCTGAAAAAAAGACACGGCTTCTGCATAGAGTTCCTGACAGCAAACTGGGAGTAAACCGCTATGAGCATTGCATGTAAAACCGATATCTTGACAAGTAAAGGAATATTTGACTCCCTGGGATGGTAACAACCGATTAAGCTGCCACTTTTTAGCTAATGGTGTCCACACTTTCTTATCAGTTCTTCTGGAATATGAATGGCTATTTATTGTAAAATACATAGCATCTGGACACGCCATGATCAGGGCGCCATCTTGGACAACGCTTAAAAACCAATCTTCAAACACAACCTCATCTGGAAGGTTCTCGTCAAGCTGAAACAGACTTGTTTTAGTAACGAAAGGACCCTGCAGATAATCACAGAACATGCACTCATTCTTTGAGTGATAATAGCCTTCCTGGTATTCCAGGACGTAGTTTTTAGCTTTGTCTGCATACATCCAGCATTCCAGTGACCCGAGACATTACGGTATGCTCCGCCTGCAACTGCAACATTTGGTATCTGACTAACCACACGAATTTGCCGCTCAAGCTGGGTGAGCCATGTGAAGTGGTAAAGTCACGTGTAACGAGTACATAAGGAGTCCGATGGCTCTTGTTTATAAGCGTGGAACACACTTATTACAAGAACCTCAACTCCTTATGTACTCGTTACACGTGACATTTACCACTTCACATGGCTCACCCAGCTTGAGCGGCAAATTCGTGTGGTTAGTCAGATACCAAATGTTGCAGTTGCAGGCGGAGCATACCGTAATGTCTCGGGTCACTGGAATGCTGGATGTATGCAGACAAAGCTAAAAAACTACGTCCTGGAATACCAGGAAGGCTATTATCACTCAAAGAATGAGTGCATGTTCTGTGATTATCTGCAGGGTCCTTTCGTTACTAAAACAAGTCTGTTTCAGCTTGACGAGAAACCTTCCAGATGAGGTTGTGTTTGAAGATTGGTTTTTAAGCGTTGTCCAAGATGGCGCCCTGATCATGGCGTGTCCAGATGCTATGTATTTTACAATAAATAGCCATTCATATTCCAGAAGAACTGATAAGAAAGTGTGGACACCATTAGCTAAAAGTGGCAGCTTAATCGGTTGTTACCATCCCAGGGAGTCAAATATTCCTTTACTTGTCAAGATATCGGTTTTACATGCAATGCTCATAGCGGTTTACTCCCAGTTTGCTGTCAGGAACTCTATGCAGAAGCCGTGTCTTTTTTTCAGACGTTTTGCCGATGCGCACAATATCAGATTCGAGCTGGATAGTGGATCAGTATTAGGTGGTGTCAAGTTCAAAGGCCTTATTCCGTGGGATATTGATGGCGATTTCTTCGTATTGTCGACAGATATCCACATTTTTAATAAAATAGAGACAATCGAACATTTTCGGACAAATGGTTACAAGCTAACACAATATGAAACACCAATGCTTGACGGAAAAAAATACATGTATGACGGATATGTGAAAGTTAACTTCAATGGATTTCATATTGAAGTATTTGGTACGACTGTTATGTCAAATACTGTGTATCTTCCAACAGAACTGCAAAAGCATGAAACGTTTACCAAAGCAAACATTCGTGGTTACTGGGTTGATACGAAGTATAGTCCTGGTTTGTACGCAAGGAATCGGTATGGAAGAGAAATACTAAAGCATTCCCAGTCTTGGCTTAAAGTGGGATTACCGCACAGTTTTGCTGACTATAAGCCTGGAAGCTTCGTAAGTTGCAAAAATCCTCTGCACCACGCTTGCCTGAGTAGTTTCCCTGGCGACGGTGACATTCCTTTTTTGGTATCATAGCATCATCTACCTCCCTATAGTGTTTGTATATTCCTCAAAACTTTTCAATGATAGTTTTTTCCTAGTACAACTTGTCATAGAGACGATAAATCCGATACGATTTGATGGGCAAAAGTATTCGTGTCGGCAATTATAATCAAGGCAACAATGACGTTGAAGGTTATCTCAAGTGAATATTAGGCCGGAATGGACTTTAATTATATTTTAAAGGGGGTGGGCTAATTCAAAACTATATTTAAGCTATCGCTTATAAAACTTGTAAAGCGGGGAAGCCTTTGAAACGAAGCCTTTTATTTTTTGGTTTCAAGAACCTTTGCTCCGTGGTCACGTTGACGTGCCCACCCAATTGTTACAGAAATTGGAATTCAAAATTAGAATAGTTTGCAGTTGCAATGCTTGACCAATTATTATTTATTCGAATGGCTTATAACACTAAGTTTAAGAGAATTAGTTGGGCTTTGATAGATTTATTTCTTTCTTTCAATCAACAACATTAGATAATTGGAGAGGGACTGGGACTAGACAAAAATTGGAAATAAATGACTAAAGAATAAAACATCTTCAGAATCCCCGTTTAGAACGACATATACCAAGGTAAGGTTAAGGTTTTGAAAGATAAGCGAGTAATTTCTGAGTCTTCTAACTTAAAAATCATATTTCTTTTATTTTAGGTGGTGGTCAGTCACGTGACCACAGAACTCGAGTAATTGTAAGAAAAATAAACATTTCACATTTTACTAGACAATTGGAAGCCAAGATTTTATGAAAAAATACTAAACTTAAAAAGAATGTCCAAAACATCACATATAAGCCAGACACGCCTTAATTCAGGTGAGATAGTCTTAATGAATGAATACAGCAACTGTTTATAAAGGTTCTGTCTCTTTTCCCCAAGCTCTCACGGTTTACACACCGAATTGTTTTTCCACTTAGTTTTATATATCACCATCATTTCTTATGTCATACCGTGGTGAGGGCGTTTTATTATGTAACGCGCACCGTGGGTTAATCATAGTCGTACCGGTATTTCCAGCGGTAATTAATACCTGTATGCAGTATGACCATTATGCCCGGCTGGCTGAAAAACCTGCTGATGAAAAAGCATTCACACTTGTCCGAACAGCGCCGAATATAGTATATGAAGAAACGAAAAATTATCGATTGACTTGAGCAGAAAATTGTCGACTATTCCAATATGGCGGACTATAGCAGTCACAGAATTGCAAATGGTAAAACTATGTTGATCATCGATATCAAGATGAGTACTTTTTTATTTACCTGACATTTTAAGGATAATGTGCACAGGGCAAATACCAGAGTAAAGCAGTGAATACTGTGTATTTATTT
>JAHPZR010041255.1:0-12500 GCA_019787425.1 Platygyra sinensis | reverse complement strand
TCAAATATCGAGTAACTAGCTGTCGGTCTCAAGCGAGCTGTAAATTTCCCACAGACTTTGACAGTTTTAATACAACCAAATGTACGGACGGATCAATTTAAGTGGAGTAGTTGATTTGTAGCACTACGCCGGCCTCGCTACATTTGACCGACACGAAAATATAAAGATTAAGCATGATATGGTAATGTGCTGAGATGATGCAAATACGGTTCTAATTTAAACAGCATGCAGAAGTCCATGATGACCTCAGTGATTTACTGTAGATGATCAAAATATGTGTATAAACCATGCTGAATAAGGGAACCAGCTTAGCAAATCTTTCAACCATGTATTCTGTAATTCGGCGAGATACCGTCTGACTCGGCGTTTTCATCAAAATCAAATTTTGGGTTAACTTCGTAGGGAAACGAAAAGCCTGGATTTTGTTTTTGGCTCTAACGTCAACAGAATAACCAACTCCTCATCGCCAATAAAACTCTGACCATGACTGAGATGAATAAGCGATGTCCACGCTAGATACGGAGCGAATCTGAGCATCGTCGTCCCAGAGCATCCCCGCTGCTTAGGTTTTAGGGAACTTAAGCACCGACGTTTTAGAGGCGACGGCGACGTCTATAGCCGAGGGAAGCCTGGTGTAGAGGCCGCCGTCGATACAATCGAGTCAAGAAGGTTAAGCAAAAGAGGTTTTCACGACGGCAACGTCTTCGAAACTTTCATCAAAACCTTAAAAAAACTTCCAAAAATGCCGTCTAAGAAATCGCTGCTACTACAATTCTTTGGAAAAGAAAAAAATAGAGACACGGAATTCTTAGTCTGGGAGGAGATCAATTAATCCCAGAAATTCAGCACCTTATTTTTAAGACGAAATCCGATAGAAGATTGTGCAATTTCAGGTTTTACTGGACAAAAATCTGTACCAGAGTAATTTTAAATATTTTACATTTTTTTTGAAGCTAAATACATAAATAATTGCCTGAAATAACTCCGAAAAATAATTTCCCACGGGAACGAGAGAAAATAAATTTCAAAGTTCAGTGATTTTGTGGAAACACAGGCAAAATTCCATCATCAATTTCATTTCACCAAAACTTTTAAGCGTTTCATACGAACTTCAACATTCGTTTTCGACGTTTGGTGTTGCTAGAAATGAATTGTTTTGAGAGGATAATTAAAAGAGCCCTACAGAGGTTTGCATTACAATGTAAATAATCTTGGTACAAGATTTTTGTCCACTTGTTACTCCAACGTCTGGTGGATTCCGTCTTAAAACATCTACAACGCAGAATGTTCAGCAGAGGTCTGGGATGGACGAGCTAATGTTCATCCTCTCCTGGATTGAAGACTGCAGGTACCACGGTCTAAACTACCTTTCGTGGACGAAACAACTCACTGGTAATCATTACAATGTCAAAAAGTAAATAACCATCGATACTCAAAATTTTATTTGAACAATCATAACTGAGACCACGATCAGCGATTTTCGGGTTATCATGAAGCGTAAGAGCTGTTGATAAGCTGGAAGTACAATTCATGCAAGCAAACACTATAAATCAGATACTAAACAACACGCTTTCAGCACTTACTGTTGTTTCTTTCAAGCAATCTCCATGGTATGGTCAAAAAGTCTCGAAAAATAAGAAATATTCAACTAACCGCTAACACAACGTCCAAAATGATAGAATAGTACCTTAAGCATCGGATACGGGCAAAAATATCAGTGCAGAATGACATAAAAACACGAAAATAGCAACGCAAACCTCGCGTTTTACAGGCAACGTCAAAATAGGCAAAGCAAAGTCGGCGCCGAGTGGCGACGGCTGACCATGTCGGCGGGAAACGTGAAACGGAAGTGAAATTTACATCCGGTTGCCGTCGCCGTCTGAAAAACGTCTGTTGCTTAAGTTCCCTTTTATGTTGCCGACGAAAACGACGTCCTCATCCCAGTCCCTCCGCGCATACTTGAGGTCGTCGTCGTCTCTTTCGTCGTGGTTGCTTAAGTTCCCTAATACTGCCGATACACCAAATCCCCCTGGGTTACTACCCTTTTAAAGGAAATTTGGGAGTCCCCACGGACCAAAGAAAATTTGGCTCCACTGGGACTAAATTTTCCTTGGTCCGTGGGGACCATTTTTATTTCTATATCACGGGTGCTACGCGGTTCAACTACTATATATAACTTAGGATAAAGTTGAATTAATTTTGATTTGAGTTTTGTAACTCTGCGCTGGGGTTTTGTTTGGCTTTCTATTTTGAGTTTAATAATCACAAAACCGATACACATAAAGAAAAACATTTGCAGAGAAGAAACAGTTATAATGGGGTTTACTTTTAAACCTGGATTAGAGTTAACAGACTTCCGAAAAACCCGGCTCTGTTTCAACAAGTAAACCTGACATGAGCCCGCGATCCAATCGAAAACCAGCACTTGGTCAGCGGTCAACTTTAATAAAACACGCGACCTCGATGAGCTACAAACTTGAGCCCGCGATATGGTCACGTGATACTGGTCAGCGGATAACTTAATTTGGCAGGTGTCAATTGTTCATAACATGATGTCGTATATCCAAAAGTACACGGTAAACTAAGGCTACATGACTCTGTCAACCTATTGGGTCTGAAATCATACGCGTGATTTCAAAATCGATCGAGCGCGCAGCGCGAGTTCGATTTGAAGTCACAAGCATGATTTGAGGCCAAAATTGTACAACACGAAGTTCAATTACCACTTTATTAAGTCCATTTTGAAATCGCACAATTTTATGGCCGTTATAAGAAGGAGACCTTGTCTCCTTCTTATAACGTATAGTAACAGTAACGCAAAACCCACCAAATCGCTCAAATTCGCCATTCAGCGCCACAGAAACGACAATACAAAGCAACTGAGGTAAGTTTACATTTATTTTGAGCTTTAACTTAGACATTTCTCGATAAAAGTTTACGATATTTAGACTCTTCAATATTCTCCCATACGTTTCTTTATATTTCGAACATAAACAGACACACTGCTTGTATGGGCCCCCCTGTGCACCGGTTTGTTAGAAATAGCGGAACCGGAAATGCTTTGACACTCATTTAGTATGCAAAACGATGTCATGTGACGAAATCTCATTCAAGCATAACAAACAAACAAGTTGTTCTGAAGTGAAACGAAAACAGTCTCTTTCATACATCAAAGTTCGATTTTCTTCGCCTGAATCAATGATGGAAGACCTTCCTTTCTTTTGTGGTTGAGGCTGAGACTTCTCGTTGTCTTTAGAGAAGGAATTTGAGGGTGCAACCGGTGTAATTCTGCGATGGATAATTTTCTGTTGAGTTGTGAAACTCCCTCAACTGCACGATGCCCAGCTGCTGTGGATAGTTTTCTCTTTTAAATACCGTTCAATGGCACTCTGCATGATTTTACGGGATTCAGGCTCTTTAGTATCTCTGCTTCTTTTTGTGACCTCTGCCTACAACTTTATAGTTAGGACCTTGTCAAATTCGTGCGGCGCCGTTTGTTTCAAGATATATGGTTATATATTTTTCAAGATGGCGTTCATTCACTGTTTTGTGGAGCGGGTCGAAAGATTACGTATGGTTATTCACTGCAATAGAGTTGAGCTCTTGTATTGCTTCGTTTGAAACTGCCGCGAACCTGGAAACATGTACCTTCTTGAGATGGCTATGAATTTGTTGTTGTGTGGTTTTCGTTTGTTTATGTTTTGCTGAACTCGGTATCATACGAATCTTGAGCAGATGTTGAAGAAACAACGCCAAAATATTCGTCAAAATGGACACTGAATGTTGGCAACGTCTTGTAAAGGAGGTCTTCAGCCTGAAGGAGCTCGTTATCATTATTCAGAAACTGTAATTAATTAAATTAGTCAATTGTCCTAAAAAAGAAAAGACAACAATAACAAAGTTCTGCCCCGTAGTTGCAAAATTCGCAACACAGTGGCTTTTTGTCATTCATTTTCCTAAAATTTTATTGGTTACATCAAACTAACCTTGAAATCTGATTGGTTGTTTTGTTTTACTGTCCCATTCTCATTGGCTGAGAAAAAGATGCGATTTAGAGCAAAAATATAGTGCTATTCGTGAATAAATCGCACCCCTGAGAGCCAATCAGATTGCAAGGATAACCAGTGATTTCAAAATGGATTTAATAAAGGAGGTAAATAGACTAGAAATGTTGCAAAGAGAGTGGCCTTGTAAGAATGTTGGGTCATCCTTTTGCAGTCATAATGTTTTGGTTGAATAAAGGCTTTCCTGAAACTTATTTTGTTTAAAGGTATAAAACACCATTCACAACTAATTTGTGTTTATTCAATTTTTTATAAACAGACATACATGTAGTCTCAGTTTTAATGCTAAGGACAGTATCCATCTCTTAAAATTAAGTTTCATGAGCAATTTTAATTTCTTTTGCTTAGATATATGCACTATTATAGCGGACCTCCGGCGGCCCGAAGGGCCGCCAAGCGGCGCCCCATACTCATATAGGAATGATGGTTGTCATGGCCAGCAGCATTGCTCGTGGGCACGCACGCACGACGACGATGACGACGGCGACGGAGTCGCGCTACATGGCGGCCATACTCCGAATAATAGGTTGAAAGAGACATGCAGCTTTGCTTTACAGTTTACTTTTTTGATATTGGACATCCATGTTATGATCAATTGACACGTGTCAAAACAAGGTATCTGCAGACCAGTATCAAGTAACCATATTGCAGGCTCAAGTGGACAGCTCATCGAGGTCACGTGTTTTTTTTTAAGTTGACCGCTGACCAAGTGCTGGTGTTCGATTGGATTGCGGGCTCATGTCAGGTAAAGGTGATTCCTCAGAAATAAAATTACCGATGAATTTTTTTTAAACTTTCTCTGAATATTCCCTACAAAGCACTGTTTCGAAAAATAAAATAAAAAAGATAGGTCACCATTCTCGCAAAAGAGATATGATGGGCCAATCTTGCCCCATTTTTGCCTGTACTCGTGCTAATCTCGCGCGTTATTCATTGGTCCACGTTACATTTTGCGGTAGCTGAAAGTACAGTTTATCGAAGTAATACTCGGAAGAAAACTTGACAGGAAGAAAGTATGGAACATATGGTTCAATATCATATGAAATTTGTGGAAAAAAATCGCACCATTTAAAACGAGGTGGACGAAATACGTTCGTCAAGTCGATGTTTTCGTAGTCATAATTTACATCCTAGAGTAACGGTTTTGTGCACACTTTCAACTATATCTTTTTTTCCTTCCGATTAATTTTTTAAAATTTTCTTAGATTGAAGAGGATAACTTGGGCACTATTATTATGCAATAAAAAATATAGGTCACCATGCTCGTGTAAGAGAAAACGAGCTTTTATTTCGCTTTCAAGCCTTACTTGTAGGAAATTTCTTGCGTTTTGCACGTGCACGCGCTCATTTGCGCGCGCTAATGACGCAAAAATCGTGCGCAGTAGGGATGCGCAATGCAATACTGAGGAATCACCTTAACTTGTTGAAGACAGGGCAGGATTGTTCAGAAGCCTGTTAGCGCTAGCCCAGGATTAAAATTTATTCGAATCATAACTTTTTCTTCTATACAAATGTTTTTTGCTGCTTTGTTTTGAGTATGGTGATTATAAAACTCAAAACAGAAGGTCAAACAGTAAACAGAAAACCTCACCGCAAAGTTAGAAAACTCAAGTCAACATTCTACCTTTTCCTGAGATAATGGATAATGGAATTTGAGAGTTTTCATTGGCTTAGCCATCATGGTATATGAGCCATTATACCATGATCTACAAAAATGGCGAGCGTATGCGTGATTTTTTGGGTCTTTTTATTTTTATTGTAGTCTAGTTTTCTATATTTTGGAGACGTTTTTAACAAAACAATTATTCCACTCGCGCTTGTTGGATATGAGATGATTATAGCCAACTCGACGCTACGCGCCTCGTGATCGTTGGCTATCTATCATCTCATATCCAACGCGCGCTCATGGAATAATTGTTAAGAATACCATGTCTGATAATCTTAATATGTAACTCGACATTATTCTAACCTGCTTTAGGACTTGAGAGTGGTGTACAGAAGTGTTTTATTTATCAAACTATAAATGAAATTTAAGCCTGTCTTGTACACAAGCTGTAATTCTGGCCTGTAGTATCTAATAATTAAATTTTCCGAGCCATCAATTTTAAGATTCTGACTGACCACAGAGACAAGATCACAGAGCACTGAAAATATTACTGTGGAGCAATTCTAGTATAGTGTTATACTGACAAGCAATGTATTGAACTATTGGACAAATTAGAAGTACAACTGTGCATGGAGTTATGTCCAGCTACTTTATACACAAGCTGTACTTCTGGCAGGTAGTATATTGTACTCATTATCCTTAAAATGTCACGGTAAATTAAACAAAGTCATTATCTTGATGATCACATACTTTTCCCAAGGCAATCTCTGTGACGCGGTCCTCGTCCGCCATCTTAGAATAGCAGAGAATTTCCGAAGGCTGCTCATATAACAAGTCAATCGGAAGCCACAGATTGCGTTAGCTTTACGTAAAACAAAAGTAATAAAAGACAGGGAAATCAAACAAAAACTAGGCTCCAAAATAAGACTATTCCCAAGTTGATCACAAAATACTAAAGCTTTCCGCGTACCGCAGAAAGATCCTAATTTCTAGTTTTCCGCATAGTGGATTCGGACGCTGTTTTGGACAGTGTGTGGACGTTGTTCTGACAAAGTTGACTGTGCTCGTACAAAGTTGAACATTTATTCGCTACAAAGTTTTGTACGTCGTTCCTTTAGCCCAAAGTTTGGTCGTTGTTTGTAAACAAAAGTGGACGGTGTTTTTGCATAAAGTTTGACCTTGTTTTGCACAAAGTTGACGTTGTTTGCACAAAAGTTGACGTTTTGTATCAAAGGAAATGAACGTGGTTTTGCCAAACCAAAAGTTGAGGTGGTTTTGCACAAAGTGGACATTGTTTTGGGGGGGGGGGGGCACACAAAGTGCGACGTCGTTTTTGCACAAAGTCGGACGTTAAATTTGCAAAGTGTGGTCGTTGTTTTGCTATTTTGCCTCTGGTCCCCAGAGGTTTTCTTGGGATTTTCTCACTGCATGAGAGAGCTGCAAGAGAGCCGCGAAGCGGCTAACACGAGTCGCGAAGCAGCGAGAAAGAAAAACCTCTGGTTACCTTGGACTTGAATCTCACTTTCATGCAGACGCCAGGGTCAGGATCTGACCCTCAAGCTCGGATTGGTCGATATTTTTACAAACGCGCAAATAAAATGCGATTGGTCGATTTGATTAGCAATACCGAGGGGACGGTGGGGATATTTGTTACTGCACTTCTTGTGTGTATATCCCTACCAGGGAAAAATTTGCTTGCAAAATACTGCAGTTCTCAGTTTATATCATGTAAACGTTCAAGATTCGTCTGTGTTCTACATTGATTTTGTTTCTGACAGTACCTTCGAAGGAATTTGACCTCTGTACTCGAGGAGCGTTTTCACAGATCTATTGAAAGTCTCAACGAACACCAAAGCCTTGCTCGCAGCCGTGAATCAGTCGCAAAGATGTGTTGCCCATTCTGCCAACCGGACATAGAAAGTCAATTTAATACTACTAATTCGGTTGATCCCCGATGTCAGCAAATACCCGTGCCTGACAGGCTATTCATACCCTCTCCGTGTCCTAACTTTGGTTGTGTGAACTCTGAAGTTTCTGGCGGACTCTCATATTCGCGAACTGCAAATTATACTGTGGCATTTCAACGAAGACGTCGACGAGCACCATCTGCTCAAAGAAGCTTATGCCTTTCTATTCGGAAGTCCTGAGGCCCTCGCACAAAACGAAAAGTGGAGATACTTGCTTCGTACTATGTTTAACAAGCAGAACCTTCGTCAGTTCATGATCGTTGCGGGTGAAAACATTCGCAAACACGCACATTGACCCCGGCCGAGTAAGTCAAAAGATACCACTCCTCACCACCCGAGTGGAAACATTAGCGGCTGATACGCACGTGATTGGTAAGCTTCCATTGGTCCCTTTTTGAATTATCAAATTGACGCGTTTGACAGCTGGCGTCTGCATGAAAGTGAGATTCAAGTCCAAGGTAACCAGAGGTTTTTCTTTCTCGCTGCTTCGCGACTCGTGTTAGCCGCTTCGCGGCTCTCTTGCAGCTCTCTCATGCAGTGAAAAACTAGAAGAAAAATCCCTGGGCCAGGGTATGGATTTGCACAACGTTGACGTTCGTTTTGCACCAAACTGTTAATGTTGTTGTGATCGGCACAAACTGTTGACGTGAGATTGCAATAAGCTGACGTTAGTTTTCGGCACAAACGTGTGACGTTGTTTTGCACAAAGTTCATGACGTTGTTGTTGCACTAAGTTCATGAACGTTGTTTTGCACAAAGTTGACGTTTTTTGCACAAAGTTGACGTTGTTTGCCACGATAAGTTGACGTTGTTTTGTACAATAGATGACGTGTGGTTTGCACAAAGTTGAGGTGGTTTTGCACAAAGTGGACGGTTTGTTTTGCACAAACTGGACGTTAACTTGCAAAGTGTGGTCGTTGTTTTTGCACCAAAGTTGACGATGTCTTGCACAAACGGTTATGTTGTTTTGGCACGCAACTGATTGCCGTGATTTGCATAAGCTGACGTTGTTTTGCACAAACGGTTGACGTGTGTTCTGCACAAAGGTCATGACGTTTGTTTTGGACAAAGTTCATGACGTTGTTTTTGCACAAAGTTCATGAGTTGTTGTTGGTCACTAAGTTTCTATGGCGTTTGTTTTTGCACTAAGTTCATGAACGCTGTTATTGCAACTACGTTCATGACGTTGTTTTGCTCTAAGGTTCATGACGTTGTTTTCGACACTAAGTTCCTGACGTTGTTTTGTACTAAGGTTCTTGACGTTGTTTGGCCTAAGTTCATGACGTTGGTTTGCACTAAGTTCATGACGTTTGTTTTGCACTATGAGGGAGTTCATGACGTTGTTTTTGGCACTAAGTTTCATGACGTTGTTTTTGCCACTAAGTTTCATGACGTTTGTTGTTGCCACTAAGTTTCATGACGTTGTTTTGCCCACTAAGTTCATGACGTTGTTTTGCCACTAAGTTACTTGACGTTGTTTTGCTCTAAGTTCTTGGCGTCTGTTTTGCACTAAGTTTCATGACGTTGTTTTGCACTAAGTTTCAGGACGCTGTTTTGGCACTAAGTTGTTCAATGACGTTGTTTTTTGGGGGGGGGGCACAAATAGTTCATGACCGTTGTTTTTGCACAAAGTTCAATGAACGTTTGTTTTGCACAAAGTTCATAACGTTGTTTTTTGCACTAAGTTCATGACGCTGTTTTGCACTAGTTCGTGACCGTTGTTTTTGCCACTAAGTTCACGAGGTTGTTTTGCACTAAGTTTCATGAGGTTGTGTTTGCACAAAGTTCTTGGGCGTATTTGACTAAGTTCCTGACGCTGTTTCTGCACAAAGTTGATCACGCTGTCTTTGCACTAAGTTCATGACGATGTTTTGCACTGAAGTTCAGGGACGTGGTTTTGCAACTAAGTCACCGAGGTTTTTTTGCACTAAGTTCATGAGGTTTGTTTTGCACAAGTTCTTGACGTTGTTTTGCACTAAGTCCTGACGATGTTTTTGCACAAAGTCTCATCACGCTGTTGTTGCACTAAGTTCATTGGACGCCTGTTTGCACAAAGTTCACACGCTGTTTGCCACTAAGTTCATACGTTGTTTTGCACCACGTTGGACGTTTGCTTTGCGCAAATTTTTCGTTATCTTGCACAAAGTTGACGTTGGTTTGGACAAAAGTTTTGACGTTTGCTTGCGTTAAGGATGGTTCGTCAGTAGTCTAGCATGTTCCAAATTGCCGCTTACTCCGCCAACTCAGATTGGCCGCCAATAAAAGTTCGAGAAAATGTGACGTTACACCGCCTTTACCCTCCATTTACCCCTTGTAAGGTAGAAACAGCACCACTTAAGGCCCAACCCTAAGGCCTTAACCCTAACTCTAAGGGCCTAACCCTAGCCCTAAACCCAAGGCCTTAACCCTAACCCTAAACCCTAAAGCCTAACCAACTCAGAGTGTGATGAAGTGCGCTCCTCCTAACCCATAACAAACTTCCAGAAAATGGGACGTCATGAACTTAGTGCAAAACAGCGTCATGAAAAATTAGTGCAAAAACAGCGTGATAAACTTTGTGCAAAACAGCGTCAGGAACTTAGTTGCAAAATAACGCCAAAATTGAAACAACCTCATGAAACTTAGTGCAAAACAACCTCGTGACTTAGTGGCAAAAACACCGTCACGAAACTTAGTGCAAAAACAGCGTCATGAAGCTTAGTGCAAAAAACAACGTTATGAACTCTGTGCAAAACAAACGTTCATTGAACTTTGTGCAAAAACAACGGTCATGAACTCTTAGTGCCCCCCCCCCAAAAAACAACGTCCATGAACAACTTAGTTGCCAAAAACAGCGTCCTGAAACTTAGTGCAAAAACAACGTCATGAAACTTAGTGCCAAAACAACGTCAAGAACTTAGAGCAAAACAACGTCAAGAAACTTAGTGCAAACACACAGTACATGAAACTGAGTGCAAAACAACGTCATGAAACTTAGGGCAACAAACAACGTCATGAACTTAGTGCCAAAACAACGTCATGAGAACTTAGTGCCAAAAACAACGTCATGAACTTAGTGCAAAACAACGTCATGAACTTTAGTCGCAAACCAACGTCATGAACTTAAGTGCCAAACAACGTCAAGAAAAGTAGTACAAAAACAACGTCAGGAACTGAGTGCAAAACAACGTCATGAACCTTAGAGCAAAAACAACGTCATGAACGTAGTGCCAAAAACAGCGTCATGAACTTAGTGCAAAAACAAACGCCATGAAACTTAGTGACCAAAACAACCTCATGAACTTTGTGCAAGAACAAACGTCATGAACTTTGTCCAAAAACAAACGTCATGAACTTTGTGCAGAACACACGTCAACCGTTTGTTGCCCAAAACAACGTCAGCTTATGCAAATCACTGTAACGTCAACAGTTGCGTGCCAAAAACCAACATTAACCGTGTGGGCAAAACATCGTCAACTTTGGGCAAAAACAACGACCACACTTTGCAAGTTAACGTCCAGTTTGTGCAAAAACAACGTCCACTTTTGCTGCAAAACCACCTCCAAACTTTGGGCACAACACACCGTCATCTTTGTACAAAACAACGTCAACTTTTGTTTGCAAACAACGTCAACTTTGTGCAAAAAACGTCAACTTGTGCAAAACAACGTTCCATGAACTTAGTGCCAAAACAACGTCATGAAACTTTGTGCAAAAACAACGTCAACCGTTTGTGCCAAAAACTAACGTCAGCTTATGCAATATCACGTCAACAGTTTGTGCCGAAAACAACATTAACAGTGGTGCAAACCAACGTTCCAACGTCTGTGCAAAAACAAACCCTGGTCCCAGAGGATTTTTCTTCTAGTTTTTCACTTTGCATGGAGAGCCGCGGCAAGGAGAGCCGGCGAAGCGGCGAGAAAGAAAAAACCTCTGGTACCTTGGATTAGACTTCGAATCTCACTTTCATGCAGACGCCAGCTGTCAAACGCGTCAATTTGATAATTCAAAAAGGGACCAATGGAAGCTTACCAATCACGTGCGTATCAGCCGCTAATGTTTCCACTCGGGGGTGAGGAGTGGTATCTTTTGATGTACTCGGCCGGGGTCAATGTGCGTGTTTGCGAATGTTTTCACCCGCAACGATCACGAACTGACGAAGGTTCTGCTTGTTAAACATAGTACGAAGCAAGTATCTCCACTTTTCGTTTTGTGCGAGGGCCTCAGGACTTCCGAATAGAAAGGCATAAGCTTCTTTGAGCAGATGGTGCTCGTCGACGTCTTCGTTGAAATGCACAGTATAATTTGCAGTTCGCGAATATGAGAGTCCGCCAGAAACTTCAGAGTTCACACAACCAAAGTTAGGACACGGAGAGGGTATGAATAGCCTGTCAGGCACGGGTATTTGCCGACATCGGGGATCAACCGAATTAGTAGTATTAAATTGACTTTCTATGTCCGGTTGGCAGAATGGGCAACACATCTTTGCGACTGATTCATGGCTGCGAGCAAGGCTTTGGTGTTCGTTGAGACTTTCAATAGATCTGTGAAAACGCTCCTCGAGTACAGAGGTCAAATTCCTTCGAAGGCACTGTCAGAAACAAAATCAATGTAGAACACAGACGAATCTTGAACGTTTACATGATATAAACTGAGAACTGCAGTATTTTGCAAGCAAATTTTTCCCTGGTAGGGATATACACACAAGAAGTGCAGTAACAAATATCCCCACCGTCCCCTCGGTATTGCTAATCAAATCGACCAATCGCATTTTATTTGCGCGTTTGTAAAAATATCGACCAATCCGAGCTTGAGGGTCAGATCCTGACCCTGGCGTCTGCATGAAAGTGAGATTCAAGTCCAAGGTAACCAGAGGTTTTTCTT
>JAHPZR010041253.1:7500-15699 GCA_019787425.1 Platygyra sinensis | reverse complement strand
ATCTTTGATGTCAAAGGTTGAGAAGATCTTCACTTGATAAAAGCAATGAAGATTCTCTTCTAAAGTAGGGATGGGGTAGACTTGCCTGAGTATCGCTTTGTTGACAGTCTGGGAAGGATCTAAACAGATGCAAAACTTTAGCAGGCTTTGTTGTTGTTGCTGGTTGTTCACATACTACATGTACCATGTTTGATATCCACTGTGAGTGAGAGGGTGGGTGCATTCACTCAGACCAGTTGGCCCATGTGGATGAGTTTGTCTAGGGCATCTTTGATAGTGGGTAGCTTTGGAGCTGCATAGCGGTGTGGAGCAGCTTGGATGGGCTTGATGGTGGGATCCAGAGTTAATGAGAGGGGATCCACAAGTTCACCCAGCCCCTCAAATAAATGAGAATAGTTACATTTAATTGATTCAAGTTTCAACTCACCGAGAGGTGGCAGAGAGTTGTGGAAAAAGCCTGAAGTTGATTGACAGTATCAAAGTCATAATTTAAGATGCCCATGCGAGTACTGTCAGCTAGGCCCAGGAGCGGTGCATAATAGTTCTCTGCAGTTAACACCACCACGTCATACGGCTTGCCGCTCGGTAATGGTTTTGGAGTAGTCAAGGAGGCAAACACTGGAAGGTGTGACTTTCACTGGAGCGATTTTCTTCAGATCAGTGACGTGTATGGTGTTGCAAGAACACCCAGAGTGCGCCTGGAAATGGACACAATGAGCTGATGCTGAAGAGAGAGGGGCTAAGATCTAGGTCTACAAGATGCCTCTGGATGCAGACTGAACTTTGGCTGCATCATGAGTTGTGACATGAGCAGTGCTGGCTTCAAAAACAGTGTTGGCGGCTTGAGTCACTGCATTGGCAGTGGATGCTCGGCAAACTTGTTGCCAGAGACCCCTTTTGCCACAACGGTGACAGGTGTCATTGCCTGCAGGACAATCACAACGAGCTGCATGTGGTGTGCAGCCACACCAGAAGCAGGCAAGGGCGCCTTGTGGTTTGGAGGATTGGTGAGGGGTTTTGAATTTGGCTGCGTAGGGTGTCGCTTTGTATGCTGTATCCTCACCAGGTGTGATCTGGCGCAGTGTGATTCTTCAAGTTGTTGTCTGGTAATAGCAGATTCAGTTTTGAGGCTAGCCTCAAAGTCACGAGCCTTACTGATAACTTGCGCAAAGGTTAGAGCGGTCAGATTCTCCCGAGAAATGAGGTCGCTTCTGAAGTGATTGAAGGTGTCATTGAGGCCAATTACAAAAAATGTCTCTCTGTAGCCTGTCATCCGCTGCAGATGGGAAATTGCATTTCTGGTACTCTAGTCTCACTACAGTGTGCAACTGTTAAAGGCTCACCCCTGGGTCTTGTTTTACGAGGCAAGGAAATTATGAGTGGACTGTATGACAGGTTCCTCTCCAAGATAGTGGCTAGAAAGTTTAGCTAACCATTAGGCAGAATGTTGTTTGTCCTCATCATCAATTTGTGAGTCGATAGTTCTGGTTAGGACACCCCATTCTGCTTGAGGGAATTAAGCTCTTTGAAGAGCTGCCATGGCCTTAGGGCATTTCACAGATATCCAATAATCGTCGCTGTCAATATCCTAAGCGGGATTCACATAGTCCTCCATGATGCAGAAGTCTCTAAAATTAGCGAGGAAAAACTTGAACGCTTTACGGTGGTCTTCTGAGTCGGCATCGAAGACGGGTCGATTTTTACCCATGATGTCTGAGAGAGAGTCGATTAGTGAGCCGAACTTTGTCACATGCAAAGTTGAATTGACTAGTTGATTGATGAGAGGTGACAAGAGTTGATCGCTGAGTTTGTGGCATTGAAAATAAAGAGTTCTGGCAAAGTCACTGAAGAACAGGCAGGTTCAATAGATGAAGACTCAGTTCTGACACCATGCAATAAGCTAATCAGCTTATTATAGGACATGGGACACACACAACAGACATAGGAAAGTAACATTTAAGACGGAATCCGCCAGACGTTGGAGTAACAAGTGGACAAAAATCTTGTACCAAGATTATTTACATTGTATTGCAAACTTCTATAGGGCTCTTTTAAATATCTTCTCTAAACAATTCATTTCTAGCAACACCAAACGTCGAAAACGAATGTTGAACTTCGTATGAAACGCTTAAAAGTTTTGGTGAAATGAAACTGATGATGGAATTTTGCCTGTGTTTCCACAAAATTACTGAACTTTGAAATTTATTTTCTCTCGTTCCCGTGGGAAATTATTTTTCGGAGTTATTTCAGGCAATTATTTATGCATTTAGCTTTAAAAAATGTAAAAATGACTGTAAAATATTTAAAATTACTCTGGTACAGATTTTTGTCCACTAAAACCTGAAATTGCTCCATCTTCTATCCGATTTTGTCTTAATTACTATCAAGATGGTGTCTTGGCCATGCACGAGATACAAATGACCGTTTTTATGCTAGAGACGTTAAAGTTGTCTAGACAACATTAACGTCTAAGACGTTAAAGGCGTCTGGTATCAAAACGAGACGCATTTAAGTACACGGCCAAACAAAGAAAAATCCTTTTTTATAAAGAAGGACTGGGTTCTACACTCGGACGCATTAGAAACAAGCAATTTTTAGCGCGTCAACATACGAACAAATCTACTAGATGGTAACATGGCAGGCAGTTAAGGGCGTCACGTTTTTATACTAGACAGGTTTAACGTCTCAAACGTTAAAGGCGACTGATAAGAGCGTCGTTTAGACGCTCTTAAAAGAAGACGTTAAAGTAGACAGATGTTAAAGGTGTCTTCCTTATTTTTCTTTTTTATACTAGACGTTAAAGCCGTATCCAGACAGCTTTAACGTCCGAGACAACATTAACGTCCCTAGCATAAAAACGGCCAAGGAAAAGCACTTTGGGTAACCTAGGCCGTGACATGTGACTTGTAACACACATATGTAGAGTGTAACATGATTTTATTTTTTAATTCATATCTTTTCTCATTGACAAGTTCAGCAATTGAAAAATTTAGCGAAAGAGATTTCTGATGAAATTTCACCACTGAGATCATTGCATTTGCCACCAATAAAACGAGGAGCAGATGTCAACACATATTATCCTACAGAAGATGGTCTTCTGATTCAGTATGACTTTGACAGGTATTTAAGAAGTTATATGAAAGCAAAGAGCAAAGTGTTGGTGTATAATTGGTATACCGTTAATCTTAGTTTATAATATTTCATAAATAAATTTAACAATTAGACTACTGTAGCCCTTTCAGGCTACGGGTCAATAGCCCATGAGGCGAAGACAAATGGGCTATTGACCCGTGGCCCTTGAGGGCGAGGGTCTAATTGTTTTAGTATCACCCAACTAGTCGGACAGAAAAGGCAATAATAAAGTTAGCAAATGCAAGTTGAAGAAATATTTATTTGGGGAAAAAATGAAAGAAAAGCCGGCGAATTTCGCTACTTGATGACTATTACTATTAGACCCCTAGTAGCGTAGCCAATCAAAATGCAGGATTTGCATTAGAACACTAGTTGGGTGATACTAAATAATATACCACATGGATTTACTGGTGTGTTCCAAGCCTAATTACTGATAGAGACCAATTTATATTTTGTAGTCTGAACTCTTTAATTTACTATTAATTCTTTAATTTACTTATAATGCTTGGCTTGATTAGGAACAGACATTACTGTTACTAGAAGACTAATGTGATATTTTAACTTAGGTCTTCAGCTCAAAATTTACTTCAATATCTTTAACAATTGAATGGCTTGCCGCTGATCCTCTTATCACTGGCATCTGTTGCAGTACATGACTCACTTTTGTGCCCATTCACAGTTTCTGATGTAATAAGATTTGGTACAGTGTAGATCCAGTATGCAAGGTCTCAAAACAACTATTTTTTGTTATACATAAAGTTGGAGTTTCATTAGACATGTAGGTAACGTTTTTCTCGTCTTGCCATTTGATTGTATTGGTACATACTAATTTATACACTCACACATTTGGCACTGCACAGTTTTTTCGGGCAAGACAGCCACAATCTCTCCTCCCCCTGCATGTGCAAACTTAAGGCACCTTTTATCCTATGGGTGCAAAGAGTAATGAAGCCATACCTTTCACAGTTTATACCGTGTGTCAATACAGTTGCATATTACTGTTTGCATCTAGTTGAAATAAGTGTACTTGTAAGTAGATTTTAGTGTTTGGGCTTCGAACAATATATCACTGTCTTATTCTCGGTTTTCATGTGACGTAATCATTTTCCAAAATTAAAAATTACCTTTCCTTCTGAGGTTTTAGTTTCATCAGGTAAAAGACCCTATAGGAACTTGATGTTTCACTACGTTTTAGCTCCACAGGGTTCTTCCTTTTGCAAATAGAGCACGTTTGAATTTCTAAGCTTTGCGTTGCGTGACATGAAAATGGCGCCCAAAGAAGGCTGTCACGTAGGTAAAAAGAAGAGTTATCGCTTTAGTTTTTGCTAACTAACGAGTGCTTGCACTAAGAAGCATTTATTTCAATGCGTCGGATGTCTAGAGCAATAATGTTTCGTTTCAATAGCAAAACTCAGTGACAGATGTTTCTGTTACGTTACGGCCGCCATATTTGTGCCCCTCAGAAGGGCACAAACATGGCGTCTCCATACAAAGTTTTGTAAATTTGGGTGACACACTTCAGCAAATAACGCGCGAAGGAAACACAGCAGAGACCTAATTCTTGGCGAGGTTGTTGCGTTCTCGAGGAACGAGAGAGCGCATCCTAATTTGGTTTGCAGGCGTGAGAAATCGAGATTTTTTTCTGCAATTTGGCCGCCCCTCTAAGTTTTTTCAGGGGCTTTGGGCCTCATATACGCGTGCAAGTGAAAATAACACGTGCAAGAGAAAATAACACGTGCAGCGTTTGGCCTCGTTGTCCTGTACATCGATTACGTCATGCCTGTACATTGGCTCTTTTCTGTATTCCTCGAAGTGTGAGGGAACTGTGTACAACTCCCGATAAAAGAATAATGCCGCAGTCAACCATAAGTTTCCATTTCCTTTTCTTCAAAATACCCACTTTCTATCATCACACTACATATCCTACAGAACGCACTTCCTAATCTTTGATTACTGCTAGTTTATATATCAATCTATCGTATCCCAGATTCTTGACTTTATTCATTGAATGCTTACGATTTTTAATTTTGATCACATGGCTGGTGAAACCTGAGAATAGTTTGTGTGATAAAGCCAAACCTCCCTCACATGAGCTGTTCAAATCTGTTACGTACTTTAATGAAGGGTAGTCTTTGGAGTAAAGATAACTTGAAGGCACCCTCTCATACAATACAGTTTACCAACCATACAAACTAAGTACATGTTGTCCTCACAGGAAAACCAAATGAATACCTTTTTTGCTTGTGGTGTAATTTAAGGCCATTCAGTTAGAATCATGTAATAATTAACAGTTATTCACCGAAATGGAGGCAAATATCTACCACTATTCACGGCCACTAAGGTGAATAATTGTTTTAGTATATAGTAATACCACACAAGCTGAACAACTAGCGGCCAAAAGAGTAACTTTACTTGTGACAATGTAGTGACAAAAGCCATTTTGTTTTTCTTCGGCTGCTCGGAGGTGAATAGTACTTGGCTAATCACCTCCGAGCCAGCCAATCAGCACGCGCGAAAAGTACTATTCACTTGTGTGGTATATACAAATTACCATAATTTAAGATAATAATCCAAGTTAACATCTCTGAGAAGTTTTGATTTTGGATCAAATTTATTTTCTTATGTTGGTATAGACTGATATATGACGCCAATTCACCTCACCAAAACATCAAAGTTCTTCACTCACCACAGTTTGGAAACGTGCTTATCCTTGACGGCGACGTTAGTAAGTAATATATTTCAAGTTGGATCATACAGTGCATACCACTGTATGAAAACACAAGGATCATGTTAGCACTTTCCATTTTAATCCAGTCAATGCAAGTCTTGATCCTTTTGGACTAAGAGAAATTGTGTGGTCAAGAATAATTTTGTTTTAGTGACAGTAGCTCTGGATATCCCAATGTTTTTTATGTAGTTCTAAGCATTCATTTGTATTCTTTAACAATTAAATTTAGGCTTTTCAAAGAAGAATGACAAAAATGAATTATATTTATTCCGCTGTATGTATAACAAGGAACATCAGGAAAATTGGCCTGACCTTACAGTAGATAGCCTGCGTTGCAGCCGGACGTGTCACGAAATCCCCGGTACTGGACTATACTGGCGGTTTTGTCTGTCTGCCACGCAGGCTATACAGTAGACTGCTATCATTTTCTGGGAATGTGTGAATATGGGAAAAATTTGGTTGCCGATATTCCAATGAGTATTAAACTGTAACAGTTATTTTGTATTTAGGTCTGACAAACAGTTACAAGTACTTTCTATTATTTCCTTAAGATCTTGCTGAAAGTGATATTGCGTATACTAAGACAATCACAGGAAGTGGGAGAGAGAACTTCAAGGACAAAACAATTCTCATTCTTGGGGGAGGAGATGGTGGTATACTAAATGAACTCTTACAGTACTCCCCTAAGTTTGTTACAATGGTAGATGTATCCTTTCAATCCATGATTCAGGATTGTTGCGTGTTGATTTAATTTCGCTATGATCATAACTGTATAACATCAAAATATCCTTTTTAAATATACAGTATTTTAGTTAATAACAGCTCATTCAGGTTTTTCATTTGCCCTGTATTTTACGTTTGGTCCTTAATTATCATCTAACGATAAATACAAGATTGATGAAGAGGTCATTAACTGTGCCATAAAATATCTACGTACGATATGTGGAAACTCTTTAGATAACCTTTCTGGTGAACGTCACAAGGTGAATAACGACATCAGAATGCATATACAGAGTATTGAAAACCTAATGAAATACAAACAAGCTTATTAACTTATAAATTAAGTTACCGAATTAAGTTGTTGTTGTTGTTGTTGTTGCTGACTAGTTTTCTTCACCAAGGTTTTAGATGTGCAACTGAGTTTTGAAAACTAAATAGCGTGTTTAGGTGTAAAAACAATATAGTTGATATTTATAAAGAGAACTTTTTTAAGAGGTCAATAATCTCTCGGGTGAAGAGAGAGACATTATGTAACGCTTTCGTTGTGTGAGTGGCAGGTAGTTTGCAGTCTAAACAGAACGCAGGGTTGTCGGAACAGCAACAAGGTTATTTATTCCAAACAAAAGTAGTAAACTCCGCACAAGAATTCACAAACAAGCACGCGCTATTCTTGAAAATTACACTTCGACCTCCATCACAAAATTAGCTTACACACGATCCCTCCAAGTCACGCAACAATTTTTGGTAACAATACTAGTAAAAAACATTTTGACTATTTTGACTATTTCATTACTAATAATTACATTTTTTTTTTTTTGTGGTCCTTGATAGTTTTGTTTTAATGTTGAAAATCATCTTTGTGCATCTTTTGTTTACGCGTAACATTATTTTAATATCAACCATGTCAGGTTATTACGTGGCTTGTTGCCTCAGGTTTTTGCTCTATTCTCCCAGAGGAGAGCTAGGACTCTGATGATGATGATGATGGGCTTTTTCCATTGACAAAACATTTCGGGAAATTTCTGTTGGGACTTTCCGATTGGTAAGAGCGCGTTCCATTTCTCACAAGTCCCATTCGTTCACAGGCCCCTCTCTGTCGTTTTACCAAACGACCAGGTCCCGGTTGTTCGAAAAGTGGATAACGCTATCCACCGGATAAATCACCATCCAGTGGATAGCGTGGCTTGTTTTGCCAACACTTATCCACTGGATAGCGATTTATCCAGTGGATAGCGTTATCCAGCCTTTCAACAACCGGGGCCAGATGCCTTAGTAAACTGTTCTGCTATTTTCTCAAAACACGTCTTTCTTCGTCGCTTTCTCACCCTGATCAGCCGAGATCATCCGCCATTTTTATTGAAAAACGAGGGAGCCATGAGAGGCCTCGCCGCTTTAAAGACTGCGAAAGGCATGGAACTGGTGATACAGACGAGAAGTCTGTAATTTTACGATAACTGCAGAAATTCACGCGCGCTCATTGGCTAATTTTTATTGTCCATATGCGGACAGACACAAATTTAAAATTCATGCGACGCGTCAGCGAGAGAGAGCGGGCAATTCGACAATTTGTTATCGTAAAAAACAAATTGATGTCAGTTTTTAATGCGTCTGTCCTGTGA
>JAHPZR010041253.1:0-5000 GCA_019787425.1 Platygyra sinensis | reverse complement strand
TGGTAAAACGACAGAGAGGGGCCTGTGAACGAATGGGACTTGTGAGAAATGGAACGCGCTCTTACCAATCGGAAAGTCCCAACAGAAATTTCCCGAAATGTTTTGTCAATGGAAAAAGCCCATCATCATCATCATCAGAGTCCTAGCTCTCCTCTGGGAGAATAGAGCAAAAACCTGAGGCAACAAGCCACGTAATAACCTGACATGGTTGATATTAAAATAATGTTACGCGTAAACAAAAGATGCACAAAGATGATTTTCAACATTAAAACAAAACTATCAAGGACCACAAAAAAAAAAAATGTAATTATTAGTAATGAAATAGTCAAAATAGTCAAAATGTTTTTTACTAGTATTGTTACCAAAAATTGTTGCGTGACTTGGAGGGATCGTGTGTAAGCTAATTTTGTGATGGAGGTCGAAGTGTAATTTTCAAGAATAGCGCGTGCTTGTTTGTGAATTCTTGTGCGGAGTTTACTACTTTTGTTTGGAATAAATAACCTTGTTGCTGTTCCGACAACCCTGCGTTCTGTTTAGACTGCAAACTACCTGCCACTCACACAACGAAAGCGTTACATAATGTCTCTCTCTTCACCCGAGAGATTATTGACCTCTTAAAAAAGTTCTCTTTATAAATATCAACTATATTGTTTTTACACCTAAACACGCTATTTAGTTTTCAAAACTCAGTTGCACATCTAAAACCTTGGTGAAGAAAACTAGTCAGCAACAACAACAACAACAACAACTTAATTCGGTAACTTAATTTATAAGTTAATAAGCTTGTTTGTATTTCATTAGGTTTTCAATACTCTGTATATGCATTCTGATGTCGTTATTCACCTTGTGACGTTCACCAGAAAGGTTATCTAAAGAGTTTCCACATATCGTACGTAGATATTTTATGGCACAGTTAATGACCTCTTCATCAATCTTGTATTTATCGTTAGATGATAATTAAGGACCAAACGTAAAATACAGGGCAAATGAAAAACCTGAATGAGCTGTTATTAACTAAAATACTGTATATTTAAAAAGGATATTTTGATGTTATACAGTTATGATCATAGCGAAATTAAATCAACACGCAACAATCCTGAATCATGGATTGAAAGGATACATCTACCATTGTAACAAACTTAGGGGAGTACTGTAAGAGTTCATTTAGTATACCACCATCTCCTCCCCCAAGAATGAGAATTGTTTTGTCCTTGAAGTTCTCTCTCCCACTTCCTGTGATTGTCTTAGTATACGCAATATCACTTTCAGCAAGATCTTAAGGAAATAATAGAAAGTACTTGTAACTGTTTGTCAGACCTAAATACAAAATAACTGTTACAGTTTAATACTCATTGGAATATCGGCAACCAAATTTTTCCCATATTCACACATTCCCAGAAAATGATAGCAGTCTACTGTATAGCCTGCGTGGCAGACAGACAAAACCGCCAGTATAGTCCAGTACCGGGGATTTCGTGACACGTCCGGCTGCAACGCAGGCTATCTACTGTAAGGTCAGGCCAATTTTCCTGATGTTCCTTGTTATACATACAGCGGAATAAATATAATTCATTTTTGTCATTCTTCTTTGAAAAGCCTAAATTTAATTGTTAAAGAATACAAATGAATGCTTAGAACTACATAAAAAACATTGGGATATCCAGAGCTACTGTCACTAAAACAAAATTATTCTTGACCACACAATTTCTCTTAGTCCAAAAGGATCAAGACTTGCATTGACTGGATTAAAATGGAAAGTGCTAACATGATCCTTGTGTTTTCATACAGTGGTATGCACTGTATGATCCAACTTGAAATATATTACTTACTAACGTCGCCGTCAAGGATAAGCACGTTTCCAAACTGTGGTGAGTGAAGAACTTTGATGTTTTGGTGAGGTGAATTGGCGTCATATATCAGTCTATACCAACATAAGAAAATAAATTTGATCCAAAATCAAAACTTCTCAGAGATGTTAACTTGGATTATTATCTTAAATTATGGTAATTTGTATATACCACACAAGTGAATAGTACTTTTCGCGCGTGCTGATTGGCTGGCTCGGAGGTGATTAGCCAAGTACTATTCACCTCCGAGCAGCCGAAGAAAAACAAAATGGCTTTTGTCACTACATTGTCACAAGTAAAGTTACTCTTTTGGCCGCTAGTTGTTCAGCTTGTGTGGTATTACTATATACTAAAACAATTATTCACCTTAGTGGCCGTGAATAGTGGTAGATATTTGCCTCCATTTCGGTGAATAACTGTTAATTATTACATGATTCTAACTGAATGGCCTTAAATTACACCACAAGCAAAAAAGGTATTCATTTGGTTTTCCTGTGAGGACAACATGTACTTAGTTTGTATGGTTGGTAAACTGTATTGTATGAGAGGGTGCCTTCAAGTTATCTTTACTCCAAAGACTACCCTTCATTAAAGTACGTAACAGATTTGAACAGCTCATGTGAGGGAGGTTTGGCTTTATCACACAAACTATTCTCAGGTTTCACCAGCCATGTGATCAAAATTAAAAATCGTAAGCATTCAATGAATAAAGTCAAGAATCTGGGATACGATAGATTGATATATAAACTAGCAGTAATCAAAGATTAGGAAGTGCGTTCTGTAGGATATGTAGTGTGATGATAGAAAGTGGGTATTTTGAAGAAAAGGAAATGGAAACTTATGGTTGACTGCGGCATTATTCTTTTATCGGGAGTTGTACACAGTTCCCTCACACTTCGAGGAATACAGAAAAGAGCCAATGTACAGGCATGACGTAATCGATGTACAGGACAACGAGGCCAAACGCTGCACGTGTTATTTTCTCTTGCACGTGTTATTTTCACTTGCACGCGTATATGAGGCCCAAAGCCCCTGAAAAAACTTAGAGGGGCGGCCAAATTGCAGAAAAAAATCTCGATTTCTCACGCCTGCAAACCAAATTAGGATGCGCTCTCTCGTTCCTCGAGAACGCAACAACCTCGCCAAGAATTAGGTCTCTGCTGTGTTTCCTTCGCGCGTTATTTGCTGAAGTGTGTCACCCAAATTTACAAAACTTTGTATGGAGACGCCATGTTTGTGCCCTTCTGAGGGGCACAAATATGGCGGCCGTAACGTAACAGAAACATCTGTCACTGAGTTTTGCTATTGAAACGAAACATTATTGCTCTAGACATCCGACGCATTGAAATAAATGCTTCTTAGTGCAAGCACTCGTTAGTTAGCAAAAACTAAAGCGATAACTCTTCTTTTTACCTACGTGACAGCCTTCTTTGGGCGCCATTTTCATGTCACGCAACGCAAAGCTTAGAAATTCAAACGTGCTCTATTTGCAAAAGGAAGAACCCTGTGGAGCTAAAACGTAGTGAAACATCAAGTTCCTATAGGGTCTTTTACCTGATGAAACTAAAACCTCAGAAGGAAAGGTAATTTTTAATTTTGGAAAATGATTACGTCACATGAAAACCGAGAATAAGACAGTGATATATTGTTCGAAGCCCAAACACTAAAATCTACTTACAAGTACACTTATTTCAACTAGATGCAAACAGTAATATGCAACTGTATTGACACACGGTATAAACTGTGAAAGGTATGGCTTCATTACTCTTTGCACCCATAGGATAAAAGGTGCCTTAAGTTTGCACATGCAGGGGGAGGAGAGATTGTGGCTGTCTTGCCCGAAAAAACTGTGCAGTGCCAAATGTGTGAGTGTATAAATTAGTATGTACCAATACAATCAAATGGCAAGACGAGAAAAACGTTACCTACATGTCTAATGAAACTCCAACTTTATGTATAACAAAAAATAGTTGTTTTGAGACCTTGCATACTGGATCTACACTGTACCAAATCTTATTACATCAGAAACTGTGAATGGGCACAAAAGTGAGTCATGTACTGCAACAGATGCCAGTGATAAGAGGATCAGCGGCAAGCCATTCAATTGTTAAAGATATTGAAGTAAATTTTGAGCTGAAGACCTAAGTTAAAATATCACATTAGTCTTCTAGTAACAGTAATGTCTGTTCCTAATCAAGCCAAGCATTATAAGTAAATTAAAGAATTAATAGTAAATTAAAGAGTTCAGACTACAAAATATAAATTGGTCTCTATCAGTAATTAGGCTTGGAACACACCAGTAAATCCATGTGGTATATTATTTAGTATCACCCAACTAGTGTTCTAATGCAAATCCTGCATTTTGATTGGCTACGCTACTAGGGGTCTAATAGTAATAGTCATCAAGTAGCGAAATTCGCCGGCTTTTCTTTCATTTTTTCCCCAAATAAATATTTCTTCAACTTGCATTTGCTAACTTTATTATTGCCTTTTCTGTCCGACTAGTTGGGTGATACTAAAACAATTAGACCCTCGCCCTCAAGGGCCACGGGTCAATAGCCCATTTGTCTTCGCCTCATGGGCTATTGACCCGTAGCCTGAAAGGGCTACAGTAGTCTAATTGTTAAATTTATTTATGAAATATTATAAACTAAGATTAACGGTATACCAATTATACACCAACACTTTGCTCTTTGCTTTCATATAACTTCTTAAATACCTGTCAAAGTCATACTGAATCAGAAGACCATCTTCTGTAGGATAATATGTGTTGACATCTGCTCCTCGTTTTATTGGTGGCAAATGCAATGATCTCAGTGGTGAAATTTCATCAGAAATCTCTTTCGCTAAATTTTTCAATTGCTGAACTTGTCAATGAGAAAAGATATGAATTAAAAAATAAAATCATGTTACACTCTACATATGTGTGTTACAAGTCACATGTCACGGCCTAGGTTACCCAAAGTGCTTTTCCTTGGCCGTTTTTATGCTAGGGACGTTAATGTTGTCTCGGACGTTAAAGCTGTCTGGATACGGCTTTAACGTCTAGTATAAAAAGAAAAATAAGGAAGACACCTTTAACATCTGTCTACTTTAACGTCTTCTTTTAAGAGCGTCTAAACGACGCTCTTATCAGTCGCCTTTAACGTTTGA
>JAHPZR010041252.1:0-18354 GCA_019787425.1 Platygyra sinensis | reverse complement strand
ACACAGTGGGACTTTCAAAACAAAGGAAAGTCGGGTTGGACTGGTGCGAGTTCACTTGTTTTGGAAGTCCCACTGGGTAACTCGTGTCTCAGCATAATTTATTCTGTACCATGTGACCGGATCGTTAAAGGTGCTATTCTGTAATGAAAATTCTTGAGCTACAAAAAGTATTTAATATTATTTGTTTTTATTCACAGGAAAAAGATTTCGATCAGCTTGCTGGTCAATATGCAGTCAGTGTGCAGTCATGAAGAATCTAGTGTTGGAAAGGAAGTTGTAAAAGGAGGCATATTTGTAAACTAATAGAATTAAAAAACTGGAGCTTTAATATCAACTCTGTTATCTATGAACGTTGGGTAATCTTTTTCGATCCAGTTTTATTAGCTCGTTTATTTTTTTTTTCAAGGGTAAAATTTCCATTGGAGTATCAGATCTTTAGTTTGAAATTTTTAATGTATAATTTGCAAGAAAGGCCATAAATGTTCCATTTTGTCCTGAAGCTACAAGGATAAAATAGTATCTACGGAAATGTCCACAATTAAAAGTCGTTTTGAGTGGTTAAAGATATTTTGCTTTGACTTGCTACATATGTTTCTAAGGCATGCTGTTTATCGATTTTAAAAACATTTAACTGAGGAGCTTGCAGTACAGACACGTCTATATAATCTTTTCTCTTTCTTCCATAACTTGACTTCTTTTCTCTAAAATTGTAATTTTTATGATCAATTACTTACTTACTTACCCACTTGTGGGAGGCGCAGTGGCCTCATGGTTAGTGCGCTCGACTCCGGAGCGAGCGGTCCGGGTTCCTGGCCGGGGACATTGTGCTGTGTTATTGGGCAAGACAGACAGACACACACACACTCACTCTTACTTACTTAGTCCTCTTCGTGCGTTGCGCGGACACTGCATTTTGTTATCGCTCGTGTTATTACAGATCGAATTGGACACTCCACTCAGTCCTGTTACCATTACTTACAAGTGCTCGAACGCGAGTCGCGCGCATGCTCGTAAACGCTCCTACGTGCGCATGCAGCCAATTCAGACAATCAGGGTAAAGTGCTCTAGAGTTACCAGCTGAACAATCCTATTTACAGAGTAACTGGACAAGCATCATTAGTATTTTAAGTGATGCGGGTACTATCAATCCAAAGCCCTCGATATGTTCTTTGAAAATGGCATGAGGAAGCTACAAAGGTAACGTTTGTCTCTCGGGGCAGAGCCTTTTCGGTGTTTTATCAGGAACCAGATGGCTGTGTCAGTTTTAGCACAAATAGCGTACAGCCAATCACCTAGAACTATCTATCCAGTAGAACTAGCATTGAAATAGACATTTTTCGATAACTACGCAAATTCTCGCGCGTAAATTAGCTAATTTTTATCGTCAATAAGCGGACAGACACATGAATGTTATGCAATGCGACAACGAGGGAGAGCGGACAATTTGACAATTTGTTATCGAAAAAACAAATTGAAGTCATTTTGTCATGCAGATTGTCAAAGTTGTCATCTGTGGATTCACTCGGCTATCGCCTTGTGGATCCACAGCTACCTTGACAATGTTATAACGAAATCCATCTTTAATAACAGGACAGATTAGGCAAATCGCTCAGATGTTTGTGGAGGTAGCGTGGCCGAGTGGTTAGAGCGTCGGATTTGAAATCCGTAGGTCGCGGGTTCGAATCCCGTTCTGACCACTAGCTGATGTTGTTCTCGGTAGCCCCGAGTTCAACTTCTCGGCTGCTCTTGTAAATAGCCAACTGGTCCGCCTTCCGCCAGTTGGGATTCTTAACAGTTTATGTTATATTTACAATGTTTGGTTATTTATTTACAGTGTCCCCAATTACTATTACTATTACTATTACTATTACTATTACTATTACTATTACTATTACTATTACTATTACTATTACTATTACTATTACTATTACTATTACTATTACTATTACTATTACTATTACTATTACTATTACTATTACTATTACTATTACTATTACTATTACTATTACTATTACTATTACTATTACTATTACTTTTACTATTAGTATTATTATTATTATTATTATTATTATTATTATTATTATTATTATTATTATTATTATTATGATGATGATGATGATGTAGCAATATAGAAAAAGTACTCCCACAAGCTAAAAGCCTTCAAGATTGTTCTCCGGGGTTTTATTTAGGCTTCATAATATAACAGTTAAATCTCTCTTGTAGGAGAGCTTGTGGATTGCCCCGAAGGGTCTTTAAGAAGTCGTTCACACTTACTATAGCGCCTGGCAACTCTGCCTGCTTCCCATCGAAGAGGTTTTGTGTTGGCATAAAGAAGCTGTAGAGAATCCCGGTTCGAAGGCGCTTTTAGTCCAGTCCCTGAACTCTCCTTTCTTCCCGCCCCATATAGGGGCTGAACCCGGGCGGGCGAAAGAAGAGTCCAGGATAACCTGCATGCGCATGCTCAGAACGAACCAATCAAAAATTACTAGGTTCCAACCACGCCGCTCGCGTCAATGTGTCGCGCAATGCCTTTTTCAGCTCGCGCTCTGAAAGAAAACATTTTCTTTGACGTTGATATTGTCGTAAAAAAACATAAAAACGCAAAAATCGAAATATGGCTTATTGTCGTCTGTACTCTTATCGATAACGAGTACGCGTCGTTACTCTTTCCCCAAACATTTTTTCGTATTTTTTCTGTATGTTAAGGATTTTGCAAAAGTTTTTGAAAGGAAAGTCTGACGCGTACAAGTAGCTCATTTGCATAATGCAGCGCGCGCACTTTCAAGTCCGAGTCAGTGTTTTCAATTGTCAAAAAATCTTGGCAAAGATTTCTTTCGTTATCTTTGATATTGTGATAAAAAGCAAAACAAGACAAATGGAATGTGGTTTAGCGTGGCACTGGTGAAATTCCCACTGATTTGGGAATTGACATGTTTTTAATCAATCTTATGCAGAAATTGTTGCTTGTATATTATCATTCAGAAAATCGCGCCACAAGCCAAACCTGGAATTACTTCCAAATGTGGTTTTTCCCCCGATTTGGGGGGAAAAAAATGGCGGCGTTCTGAGCATGCGCATGCAAGTTATCCTGGACTCTTCTTTCGCCCGCTCGGGTTCAGCCCCTATAAGGGGCGGGAAGAAAGGAGAGTTCAGGGACTGGACTAAGGCGCTTTAAAAGCCTGTCTATCAAATCTTTGAAGCGTGGCACGAGCATCTTTTGCACCCAGTGTTTAGAATCCCTCATTTCATCATTCATATGGAGCAGGATAGTCTTTAGGTGGTACAAGGCCAGTGGATGCCATCTCCTCACGGATTTCCCCTTGAAGTACTTGGCCAATTGAAGGACCTTTTTCCGACAACCGCCGTCACTGTCGATATTCTCCATGATGGCCTTCTCGACTTGAGCAAAGGAAATTTGCCAAAATGCTGTGTTCTCGTTCTTGACTTTCGGTACAAGCTGTGCCTTGGCGCTCTTGGCACCTGCAGGACGTGGTCGTGCTCCTGGCGGCCAGTGCGGCAGCTCAATCCCGATCGCCAAGTCAATACTTGGAACTCTGGATCGCCGGAAACAAATTCAAACGTGACTGCGGGCCCTCCTTCCCAAGGCCTCTTCACGAACTTTCCCTTCATCCCCAACTGAAGCATGGCCTCCTCCACCAGATTGCGCAGATGATCCCTGACCTTGCTGGCGTCAATCCGTTTGGTGCCTGGTACCTTGAATTTGTCCAGACAGGTGGCAATATTTTGCACGGCATAACCAAACCCGACGGGAGTGGTTGCGTCGACCAAGACGGAGATTTTACCCATCCATTTGTCGTTCACCAATCCGTAATCGAACTCGTCTGGTTTGCCGATCTTCAGGCCTTCGTAGCTGGAACCCTTGAATTCGACTTTAAAAGTGTAGCAGGGATCATTAAAGGCCACTTTCGCCATGATCTTTACCAGGTCGTCATACAACTTCAACTTCACGCTGACCTTCTTTTGAACGTTTACTTGTATGTTAATGAATGCTTTGTTAAGGACTTTTTCGAATGCCTCATCATTGTTTCCTATTGAAATTGTGAAGAGAAAACAATTTAATTAATTTTGTTTTGTTGTTTTCATCATTCAAAAGGGTCTTGATAGTAGCCGACAGGTAGAGAATTCTAAGAAAACGACAAAACTTTCGAATTTATAAAATCTGTTTCGACAGAAACGTCCGTCATCTTCAATTAATCCAGCAAGCACAAAGCGATGGAAACGAAATCAATTTATAAAACGTAGAAAATGCTAATTGTGTTAAAGGAGCAGTGTCACGAGGATTTTCCTTTTTTAGGTCAATTATGTGCTAAAATCGTTACTTTGAGGCTTTAATCATAAACAAAATGCTTCTGTAAAGCTACGACGAAGATATCAAATGAATTTTATCAGAGAGGGCTAACAACAAATTTCTTGAGGATTTTTGGAACACAACATCAAAACTTGAAAAAATTGGCAAATTTTTTCAAGTTTCAATCCATTTCCATCCATGCCAACCGTAGCGACAGGCGACAGGAAACAGTTTCAGTACATTCAAATAGCCTTTAATAACTAAACTAGATCATTAGTTTTGAAATTCATTTGATCCGAAGACACCTTCTGGCTTTTTACAAACTTGCCAAGTAGCGTGACAACGCCCCTTTACATAGTAACAACAGAATGAAGCAAAGCGTGAAAGTGGTGTGAGAATTAAAGAAATAATTTTAGATTAACATGGTGTAATTGTTAATTCAAAGATGGTTGTTCTGAATATGAATAGCCTTTTCATTAAAACTGGTGGAGGCGTGATCCAAAACATTGAAACAATCTGCTTAACACAAGGCGCGACAATGTTCAGAATTTTGCAGATAATGAAAATGTTCTAGGCCCTATCACTGGATAACTGTAAAAATGCCTAACAGTTTCGCAGACGGAACAAGCATTGCAACTTGCGGATGGGAACTTGTAAACCACACGTGAACAGAGCCCGCCAGGGATAGGGTCTTTCATGCCAAACATGTTACCGATCTTAAGAAAAGAAAACTGGATTGTTATCTAAATCATTGCAATAGTGCTTGAAGAAATGGAGAATCTTTTTTGAGTAATAACAGAAAAATGTCGGGTGTAATAGTACAATACAATGCAATATTTATTTAAAGTCGGGGCATAGGGAGTGGTCGCCCAGTCTCCCGAGTCAGGGGCTCGTGTTAAAAATGCTCGACTAAAAAAATACAATATAAAATTACAATTATAATGTGAATATTTATAGATTCAAAAATACATAAACATAAAGGTTACAAAAAGAAAAGAAAAAAAAAGGTAAAATTGTAAAATAGGGCAACTTAAAGTAAAACGCAGGTGAAGTGGTGGGAAGGGAACCCTGTGAGAGATGCAATAATTTATAACTTTTTCAGTTAAATGAACAGGAGAAAGATTCTCTTTATTAAATACCCATTAGCTTGGTGATGTCCTTGTGAAACCCTAACCAGGTGTTGTTAGTCGTATAGGCCCTATCAACGAGAGTTCATTTAAATAATGAGACCTCAGGGTTTTCTTACGCATATGGTAAGCTCTGGTTAGAGAAACATTGGGGGTTACTATTATCGATCAAGAAGGTTAAAAAGGTTAACCGCTTTTTCTATGGTAAATCTGGTAATGGGGTGCCTTGATTTACGATAGTCGACTAAAAAATGTAATGGCATTGTGCTCCAAGAGAAATAACAGAAAGCCTCATCAACATACCGGCGATAAAATAAAATGGTAGAGGCGTGAAAGTTATCCAACCATAGTTTTTCATGATGTCCTATATAAAGATCAGCTAAGACGGAAGTAAGTGGGAGCCCCATCGCTACCCCATCTATTTGATCATAGAAATCAGAGCCGTTGAATAGGAAATGAGTCTGGGCGGTAGCTGTAGTTCCGCTAAGTCAATACCCTCCTCAAGGAGTAAGTTAATAAAAAGACATAAACGTTAAAGCAGCCATACGAGACGCGGCCATTCAAAGTCGGAGAGAACAAACCTCTACTTCGAATCAACAGTTACACCATGCTAATCTAAAATCATTTTTTAAGTTCTCACACTTCACGCTTTGCTTCATTTTGATTATTTATCACAATTAGCATTTTCTACTTATTATAAATTCAGCTTCCATCGCTTTGAGCTTGGATTATTTTACTGAGGATGACGGAAGTCTCTGTCCAAACACGTTTTGAAAACTCGCAAGTTTTGTCGTTTTTTTTTTGTTTTTTATTTTCTTTAATTCACTGTTAAAATCAGAAATTCTAACGCATAGAAATGATTTACTTTCAAGGCTAAGACCTGCTACTACACTATACAATAGAAAACCTGGCAATCATTAAACCTGCTTCCCCGTACCTCTCCTCGCCCTTCTGAGTGACATTCTAAGGCGACAAAAATCTCAGGGGCATATTTCGTGCTAGAATCAGATTTGTAATCAACTAGTATCAATTTTCCATACTGAAGGCCCCAAGAACGAGGTTTGGTGTTCTACTTACCTTGAAAAACTACTTCACTGGCGCTTGTACAGATCCATGCCCCAGTTAGTAAAACAAAGAAAGTAAAAGCCTTGAAACTGGATATTGCCATTTCGAACCTCTAGAACAGAAGGTTTTAAGCGTTACTTTTAGCTGCAGCATAGACCATATGCAAAAATGGCTTCCTTTGAAATAATTGTTTGTTCGTATTTAAACTAGCTACATTAACCTCGTTCGGGATAACAGATTCTTTACAATTTTTGTCTCGAAAACGAGGTTAGTGAGGCCAATCAAAATGCGAACAAAAGAATAATTAATATAAACTGGGGAGCAATTTTTGCACAGGGTCATAGAAGCAGTATAAGCACTTTATTGTCGTTGCTTACGTACCCACCGCCTGCCCAAGTGCGTCTCGGGCTCAATCCAAACGAATAATAAGCCATATTCCGTCCGTTTCTGACCATTTCCTCCTTTTCGCATGAGACTGTGTTTCATTTGCGTGAAAATGATCATTCGTACGAAAATGTTGTGGGTGGTTTTCAGTGCTTATTTTGAGCCAGGGTCATCAAATTTCCCCAAAATTCAAAAGTCTCCAGCTTATCAAAAGCCGACGAATAAAAATCTATTTTGCAACAATCTTTTCTAAATTAGTAGTGCGAATGCGTAAAATGGTCAACATTGTCGGCAGTCTACGAGAAAGAGTCTCTTCATTTGTTTTCCTTTGTTCTCTAAGGGCCTTACGGGCTAAACAATTGAAAGTTTTATTGCCTTGAAAATACAAATGAAACAATGGAACCACTCGCTTGTTTTGTTTTGTTTACGTACAGAAGCTGTTAAAGAAATGCATCAAATAACAGCTGCTTACCGTTTCGCCGTGACCGTCGCTGAGAAAACGCCTGGCTTACAATAATGTATTGTGGATTCAACCCGGATCTTTGTCTAAGATTTTTTTTTTTTAATAAAAAAAAATATATATATATTTTACAGCACTAATATTATACACACATTTACACTTACAATAAAACTTTCGTACAGAACTAAACAAACTTACATTACTCTACTTACATTACTGAACATGTCTCTACTTATTATAATACTCTAGTTATTGGATTAATCTAGGAGGGAGGGGGTGACTCTATTGTTTTCGAGATCTGTCAGAGACCGACTCATCACTGCCAGTGTGACGTCACATAGCAACAAGTCGAAGCTTCGCTCGGCTTGCCCAGATTTGGCGTCGGGACATCATTGTATTCAAATAAAAAGAGAATAACACAAGCTATTATTGCGCTATTATTCACTAATTTGGCATAAATGTGCAAGCTTTGTAGTGGATATTGTCTGTGAGTAAAACTGTTTGTTGTTTTGTGTGCGTTTTTAGTTCCAAATTTTATTGAAAACAAATCGGGTCAAGTGGGGTTACCGCCATCTTGACTTCCGTTCAAGTAAAGGCCACCCAAAACGCCCGCCGTTTTCTCTTCAAGTTTTCAACAGAAGTACCCCATAATAGGAGGTTTTGTTCCTCTTTGATATAACTTTCCAGCCATCGTTAGTTTTTCTCAATGTGATGAGCCATTTTGCTCAACAATCCTTTTTGAGTTCGAGGGCGTACATGTCGGTTTGATTTCTCGCGTATTAAACTCTGTTCGATTGGTGAAAGGTCAAGAGTGTCTATGTTTACCAGCTGCTAGCTGGTTGAATGCTTGTGTATTTAAATTTTGTGGGGTAGATGACTGCCTGTGTGCTCCAGAAGGGCTAACCTTCAGAAAACACGGCCACGATTGCGTAACATTAAATGCCTGCTCCCGAAGTCCCGCAGTCAATAAATATTTGCATGTGGAAACAAAAGAGAAAAACTTAATGTATGCACGACACAAGCGTGCTACTCATGAATGTACCTCGTCCTAAAATCCATCAGCCGAAACAAGCGCGTTACACAAAAAAAGGCTTCGTTCTATAATCCATGAGTCAAAACCCGGAGTTTTAATATTCTTTTTATACACTGCGGGACTGCGGGAGCAATAGTTTTACTCGTCTTACTTTACTCGTCAACCCATAATATGGCGATACTCATCGTTACGTCTCCTATTGTTATTAATGTACCAACCAGAGGTTTATTGGCTCTCGAAACAAAGGATTCTTCTGTTCTGTGGTTGGCAAAATTTAAGTATCAAAAGACTTGTTTGTAAACAGTGAATATCGCTATACAACACTGCAGGACTACGTCACGCAATTCGTGGCCGGGTATTCTGAAGTCGCTCTCCAAATGCCATTCCGTAAACTTTGAAGGGATTGTTGAGACGAACCATAAGTACTGAAGGCTTAATTCTCAGCACAGAGCAAACTTGATATACCATGTACCAAACCTCCTATTCTGGGATCAGGACATCTCCGCATTTCTGCGAGGGCTCCGGAAAAACGTTGTCAACCATTAAACTTTGTCGACGTCTCAGGCACTTGCTAGTATGTTTCTACTCCAAATATGAGGCTTTCGAATGACTTATCCTACCGAAAATTACTGCAAAGAAGTCTTTCATATATTTTGAATCTTGGGTAATATTGAACAAAGTAATCGAATCATCAAAAAGTTAGAAATTTTCACATTTCTTTCAGTTAACGAACCAAAAAATTTGGCCGCCATATCGGAAATCACCGATGTATGACGTGACGTCACACTGGTAGTTATGACTAAACCACTGTTTGCCTGGAGACACCCCCTCCCTCCTGGATTAATCACTAGTAATCTCTAGTACTTATTTTTACTTATGCTAACGGTCACTTATTAACAGTCATAGCGTTACTTACATTACAGTGCGAAACAAAACATCACTTACATTACAATACAAAGCACGATTCACTGATTGAACCTACTTGCCTACTTAAAATTACTTGAATAGACCTCTTTAGCTTGGGCGGCTTGTTTTCCCATTGTAGACCACGTGATGATACTCTTGAGAATTCTTGCTTTCAAATTTTCAAATAGTCCCGTGTATATGAATGAATAATTTTAAGATGGACAAAAGAAAAATTCTCCAGAGAATACCACGTGTTCTACAATGGGAAAACAAACCGCCCTAGCTAAAGAGGTCTATTACTTTACAAAACGACACCTTAGTTGCTTCCTATCTATAGTACAGGGTAGATTTAGAGACAGTCTGGTAGAAAAAAAAAAGATAAGATTTTGGGCTTTTGGTTTAGCGTGTCTGTATTAATTGGCTAGTTGAATCAGAGAAAATCAGTGATTTAGGAGAGAGCACATTTCTCCATTTGCCATTGTAGTATAACTTTTCTTTGAAATTCCTGCATGTTATAGGTTTCTTGTGCAAACACTTACAGGCGTAAATGTATTGTTCTAGGATGATGACGAAAAGGTGTAGTCTGCGTCTTGGGTAACCGGTCAGATGAGTTAAACGGGGGATGTCATTAAAGGTTATTTGCTTACTTGAAAGTGTAATGTCGGTGTCATTTTCATGGTTGAACCATGATATTGCTTTCAAGTAAAAGGCTGTTGTTACAGTGCAGTGTAGAAATGTATATTCTATAGAGTCTGGTAGGAAACAAAGAGTGCATGCTTCATCCTCAACTAGTCTGAATTTGAAAAGCTCCTTTTTGGTCATTATTATTTTGTGCAGTAACCTGAATGAGAATTGTCTTAACTTATTATCCTTTGTGGGTTTATATATAAACGAAAAATTTTTTCCCTAATCTGTGAAATAATCAGGGAAATTGTTTTTCCAGTTTTTAATGCCAGTCCGCTCGGTGATACCGTTTCCACTGAGAATTTTATAGTAGTTTTTGCAGCGCATTTCAGTTAAGTCTAAAGTTAAATCTGGGGTAGCAATCACTGAATAGCTGAATCTGAGGGTATTTCAGTTGTAGCAGCTTTCTTTTTTAAGTCCGATGGAATAGCAGCAATTAATTGCAGGTAGTAAAGAAAATTTGTTTCAATTTCAAAGTTGTTTTGGAATTCTTCAAGCGTTAAGAAATTCCCTTCCGCGTTTAGGACATCTTGTACAAAAAGAATTTTCCGTTTGAACCAGGACCTCCAAAAAACGGAATAATTTTCAATGGTTATAGCCTTGTTGTTCCACAATAAGAATTCGCTGTGGGGAAATATATTGGTCTTGTTTTTAAATTCTTGGAAATATTGTAGCAGTTCTCGATAGAAATTGGGTAAACATTTGTTTTTGGATTCAGTACTATAGTTGTATTTGAGAAGAAACTGGAGGCCGCCGTATTCTGATAAATAGCAATTCGGGATAGCTTTCCATGAATCATCGGTACCTCCTAGTAGCCTACTTATCCAGGCTAGGCGTAAGGATTTCATCATTGTGGCAAAATTAATAAAATTTAGTCCCCCTTCCTCCAGAGGCTGATATATAACTGCTCTCTTTACTTTATCTGTTTTGTTTTTCCATAGGAAAGAGAAGAGTTGTGTTTGGACAATTTTGATGACTGCATTTGGAACCGAAAGCAGTGATGCTGCGTAAACTAATTGGGATACCCCTAACGTTTTAGCCAATAAAGATTTGCCATAGAGCGTGAGATCTCTCGAAAGCCATACATTCAATTTAGTTTTTATTTTCCTAATTCTGTTGAGGAAATTCCTGCAATGATCTTATCTTGATTATATCCTAGAAAGATCCCAAAACTTTAACTGGCTCTCTAGTGCTTTTGAATTCTAGTATCTTAGAAGTATTGTGTTTCATGGAACCTAACCACGTTGCTTTGGTCTTCTTTCTGTTTAATTTTAACCCAGAGATGGCCCCAAATATTTTTATAGTCTGTAGGTGTGATTTGAGGGAGTCTGTACTATTTGTTATGATAGTTGTATCGTCAGCAAATTGTGAAATTCTCGCTTCTTTATCATTGGTAGACGTATACCTTTGCAGTTTGGGCTCTGACGGATCTTCAAAGCTAACAATTCCACAGTAAGAATAAAGAGGGAAGGGCTAAGTGGACACCCCTGTCGCACTCCTCTTGTTATTTCAAATAATCGGTCATACGGCCACCATTCATAACAGCGCTTTGTACATTGTTGTAAATGACAGATAACCATTTTTGGAAGTTGCAGCCAAATTTAAACACTTCTAGGGTATTTGATATAAAATTCCATTCTATTGTATCGAATGCCTTTTCGAAGTCAACAAAAAGAAAAATTCCTGGCAGTTTCTTAATGTCTGATAGTTAGCTTAGATAGTTACTGAGGCCGACAGCAATATGTGATATATTGCAGTCAGCTGAGGGCGTAGCCCGAAGCTGACTGCAATATATCACATATATAATTGCTGTTGGCCTCAGTAACTATCTGACATATTTACTATTCAATACCCAGTGCTATTGTTCTCTCTCTGCACTAAATCACTGATTGCAGGCGCCCCTTCTCCTTTGTTCGTGAACGCACAAAAGAAAATAATTAGCACTTGTTGATTAGTAGCTCAAACTGGGAATTGGTGACTGATGCAAGTCCTTGCGAGGTAAGCCGTCTTTCTTTGAAACATTTGATTGCGTTCTAGCTGTACCCGTGTGTGTTGTGCGTTCCATGACTTCTTGCTTCCAACAAGTAGGTCTCTGAAACTACTGCAAAAACACATTGTGGCAAAGCGCGGTTATGAATGGTGGCAGTATGAGCCCATCCCCGAATTATTTTGAAATAACAAGCAGGATCCGCCCTCACGTGCGCACAGGTGGGTGCGCCACTTAGCCCTTCCCTCTTTATTCTTACTGTGGAATTGTTAGCTTTGAAGATCCGTCAGAGCCCAAACTGCAAAGGTATACGTCTACCAAATGATAAAGAAGCGAGAATTTCACAATTTGCTGACGATACAACTATCATAACAAATAGTACAGACTCCCTCAAATCACACCTACAGACTATAAAAATATTTGGGGCCATCTCTGGGTTAAAATTAAACAGAAAGAAGACCAAAGCAACGTGGTTAGGTTCCATGAAACACAATACTTCTAAGATACTAGAATTCAAAAGCACTAGAGAGCCAGTTAAAGTTTTGGGGATCTTTCTAGGATATAATCAAGATAAGATCATTGCAGGAATTTCCTCAACAGAATTAGGAAAATAAAAACTAAATTGAATGTATGGCTTTCGAGAGATCTCACGCTCTATGGCAAATCTTTATTGGCTAAAACGTTAGGGGTATCCCAATTAGTTTACGCAGCATCACTGCTTTCGGTTCCAAATGCAGTCATCAAAATTGTCCAAACACAACTCTTCTCTTTCCTATGGAAAAACAAAACAGATAAAGTAAAGAGAGCAGTTATATATCAGCCTCTGGAGGAAGGGGGACTAAATTTTATTAATTTTGCCACAATGATGAAATCCTTACGCCTAGCCTGGATAAGTAGGCTACTAGGAGGTACCGATGATTCATGGAAAGCTATCCCGAATTGCTATTTATCAGAATACGGCGGCCTCCAGTTTCTTCTCAAATACAACTATAGTACTGAATCCAAAAACAAATGTTTACCCAATTTCTATCGAGAACTGCTACAATATTTCCAAGAATTTAAAAACAAGACCAATATATTTCCCCACAGCGAATTCTTATTGTGGAACAACAAGGCTATAACCATTGAAAATTATTCCGTTTTTTGGAGGTCCTGGTTCAAACGGAAAATTCTTTTTGTACAAGATGTCCTAAACGCGGAAGGGAATTTCTTAACGCTTGAAGAATTCCAAAACAACTTTGAAATTGAAACAAATTTTCTTTACTACCTGCAATTAATTGCTGCTATTCCATCGGACTTAAAAAAGAAAGCTGCTACAACTGAAATACCCTCAGATTCAGCTATTCAGTGATTGCTACCCCAGATTTAACTTTAGACTTAACTGAAATGCGCTGCAAAAACTACTATAAAATTCTCAGTGGAAACGGTATCACCGAGCGGACTGGCATTAAAAACTGGAAAAACAATTTCCCTGATTATTTCACAGATTAGGGAAAAAATTTTTCGTTTATATATAAACCCACAAAGGATAATAAGTTAAGACAATTCTCATTCAGGTTACTGCACAAAATAATAATGACCAAAAAGGAGCTTTTCAAATTCAGACTAGTTGAGGATGAAGCATGCACTCTTTGTTTCCTACCAGACTCTATAGAATATACATTTCTACACTGCACTGTAACAACAGCCTTTTACTTGAAAGCAATATCATGGTTCAACCATGAAAATGACACCGACATTACACTTTCAAGTAAGCAAATAACCTTTAATGACATCCCCCGTTTAACTCATCTGACCGGTTACCCAAGACGCAGACTACACCTTTTCGTCATCATCCTAGAACAATACATTTACGCCTGTAAGTGTTTGCACAAGAAACCTATAACATGCAGGAATTTCAAAGAAAAGTTATACTACAATGGCAAATGGAGAAATGTGCTCTCTCCTAAATCACTGATTTTCTCTGATTCAACTAGCCAATTAATACAGACACGCTAAACCAAAAGCCCAAAATCTTATCTTTTTTTTTTCTACCAGACTGTCTCTAAATCTACCCTGTACTATAGATAGGAAGCAACTAAGGTGTCGTTTTGTAAAGTAATAGACCTCTTTAGCTAGGGCGGTTTGTTTTCCCATTGTAGAACACGTGGTATTCTCTGGAGAATTTTTCTTTTGTCCATCTTAAAATTATTCATTCATATACACGGGACTATTTGAAAATTTGAAAGCAAGAATTCTCAAGAGTATCATCACGTGGTCTACAATGGGAAAACAAGCCGCCCAAGCTAAAGAGGTCTATTCAAGTAATTTTAAGTAGGCAAGTAGGTTCAATCAGTGAATCGTGCTTTGTATTGTAATGTAAGTGATGTTTTGTTTCGCACTGTAATGTAAGTAACGCTATGACTGTTAATAAGTGACCGTTAGCATAAGTAAAAATAAGTACTAGAGATTACTAGTGATTAATCCAGGAGGGAGGGGGTGTCTCCAGGCAAACAGTGGTTTAGTCATAACTACCAGTGTGACGTCACGTCATACATCGGTGATTTCCGATATGGCGGCCAAATTTTTTGGTTCGTTAACTGAAAGAAATGTGAAAATTTCTAACTTTTTGATGATTCGATTACTTTGTTCAATATTACCCAAGATTCAAAATATATGAAAGACTTCTTTGCAGTAATTTTCGGTAGGATAAGTCATTCGAAAGCCTCATATTTGGAGTAGAAACATACTAGCAAGTGCCTGAGACGTCGACAAAGTTTAATGGTTGACAACGTTTTTCCGGAGCCCTCGCAGAAATGCGGAGATGTCCTGATCCCAGAATAGGAGGTTTGGTACATGGTATATCAAGTTTGCTCTGTGCTGAGAATTAAGCCTTCAGTACTTATGGTTCGTCTCAACAATCCCTTCAAAGTTTACGGAATGGCATTTGGAGAGCGACTTCAGAATACCCGGCCACGAATTGCGTGACGTAGTCCTGCAGTGTTGTATAGCGATATTCACTGTTTACAAACAAGTCTTTTGATACTTAAATTTTGCCAACCACAGAACAGAAGAATCCTTTGTTTCGAGAGCCAATAAACCTCTGGTTGGTACATTAATAACAATAGGAGACGTAACGATGAGTATCGCCATATTATGGGTTGACGAGTAAAGTAAGACGAGTAAAACTATTGCTCCCGCAGTCCCGCAGTGTATAAAAAGAATATTAAAACTCCGGGTTTTGACTCATGGATTATAGAACGAAGCCTTTTTTTGTGTAACGCGCTTGTTTCGGCTGATGGATTTTAGGACGAGGTACATTCATGAGTAGCACGCTTGTGTCGTGCATACATTAAGTTTTTCTCTTTTGTTTCCACATGCAAATATTTATTGACTGCGGGACTTCGGGAGCAGGCATTTAATGTTACGCAATCGTGGCCGTGTTTTCTGAAGGTTAGCCCTTCTGGAGCACACAGGCAGTCATCTACCCCACAAAATTTAAATACACAAGCATTCAACCAGCTAGCAGCTGGTAAACATAGACACTCTTGACCTTTCACCAATCGAACAGAGTTTAATACGCGAGAAATCAAACCGACATGTACGCCCTCGAACTCAAAAAGGATTGTTGAGCAAAATGGCTCATCACATTGAGAAAAACTAACGATGGCTGGAAAGTTATATCAAAGAGGAACAAAACCTCCTATTATGGGGTACTTCTGTTGAAAACTTGAAGAGAAAACGGCGGGCGTTTTGGGTGGCCTTTACTTGAACGGAAGTCAAGATGGCGGTAACCCCACTTGACCCGATTTGTTTTCAATAAAATTTGGAACTAAAAACGCACACAAAACAACAAACAGTTTTACTCACAGACAATATCCACTACAAAGCTTGCACATTTATGCCAAATTAGTGAATAATAGCGCAATAATAGCTTGTGTTATTCTCTTTTTATTTGAATACAATGATGTCCCGACGCCAAATCTGGGCAAGCCGAGCGAAGCTTCGACTTGTTGCTATGTGACGTCACACTGGCAGTGATGAGTCGGTCTCTGACAGATCTCGAAAACAATAGAGTCACCCCCTCCCTCCTAGATTAATCCAATAACTAGAGTATTATAATAAGTAGAGACATGTTCAGTAATGTAAGTAGAGTAATGTAAGTTTGTTTAGTTCTGTACGAAAGTTTTATTGTAAGTGTAAATGTGTGTATAATATTAGTGCTGTAAAATATATATATATTTTTTTTTATTAAAAAAAAAAAATCTTAGACAAAGATCCGGGTTGAATCCACAATACATTATTGTAAGCCAGGCGTTTTCTCAGCGACGGTCACGGCGAAACGGTAAGCAGCTGTTATTTGATGCATTTCTTTAACAGCTTCTGTACGTAAACAAAACAAAACAAGCGAGTGGTTCCATTGTTTCATTTGTATTTTCAAGGCAATAAAACTTTCAATTGTTTAGCCCGTAAGGCCCTTAGAGAACAAAGGAAAACAAATGAAGAGACTCTTTCTCGTAGACTGCCGACAATGTTGACCATTTTACGCATTCGCACTACTAATTTAGAAAAGATTGTTGCAAAATAGATTTTTATTCGTCGGCTTTTGATAAGCTGGAGACTTTTGAATTTTGGGGAAATTTGATGACCCTGGCTCAAAATAAGCACTGAAAACCACCCACAACATTTTCGTACGAATGATCATTTTCACGCAAATGAAACACAGTCTCATGCGAAAAGGAGGAAATGGTCAGAAACGGACGGAATATGGCTTATTATTCGTTTGGATTGAGCCCGAGACGCACTTGGGCAGGCGGTGGGTACGTAAGCAACGACAATAAAGTGCTTATACTGCTTCTATGACCCTGTGCAAAAATTGCTCCCCAGTTTATATTAATTATTCTTTTGTTCGCATTTTGATTGGCCTCACTAACCTCGTTTTCGAGACAAAAATTGTAAAGAATCTGTTATCCCGAACGAGGTTAATGTAGCTAGTTTAAATACGAACAAACAATTATTTCAAAGGAAGCCATTTTTGCATATGGTCTATGCTGCAGCTAAAAGTAACGCTTAAAACCTTCTGTTCTAGAGGTTCGAAATGGCAATATCCAGTTTCAAGGCTTTTACTTTCTTTGTTTTACTAACTGGGGCATGGATCTGTACAAGCGCCAGTGAAGTAGTTTTTCAAGGTAAGTAGAACACCAAACCTCGTTCTTGGGGCCTTCAGTATGGAAAATTGATACTAGTTGATTACAAATCTGATTCTAGCACGAAATATGCCCCTGAGATTTTTGTCGCCTTAGAATGTCACTCAGAAGGGCGAGGAGAGGTACGGGGAAGCAGGTTTAATGATTGCCAGGTTTTCTATTGTATAGTGTAGTAGCAGGTCTTAGCCTTGAAAGTAAATCATTTCTATGCGTTAGAATTTCTGATTTTAACAGTGAATTAAAGAAAATAAAAAACAAAAAAAAAACGACAAAACTTGCGAGTTTTCAAAACGTGTTTGGACAGAGACTTCCGTCATCCTCAGTAAAATAATCCAAGCTCAAAGCGATGGAAGCTGAATTTATAATAAGTAGAAAATGCTAATTGTGATAAATAATCAAAATGAAGCAAAGCGTGAAGTGTGAGAACTTAAAAAATGATTTTAGATTAGCATGGTGTAACTGTTGATTCGAAGTAGAGGTTTGTTCTCTCCGACTTTGAATGGCCGCGTCTCGTATGGCTGCTTTAACGTTTATGTCTTTTTATTAACTTACTCCTTGAGGAGGGTATTGACTTAGCGGAACTACAGCTACCGCCCAGACTCATTTCCTATTCAACGGCTCTGATTTCTATGATCAAATAGATGGGGTAGCGATGGGGCTCCCACTTACTTCCGTCTTAGCTGATCTTTATATAGGACATCATGAAAAACTATGGTTGGATAACTTTCACGCCTCTACCATTTTATTTTATCGCCGGTATGTTGATGAGGCTTTCTGTTATTTCTCTTGGAGCACAATGCCATTACATTTTTTAGTCGACTATCGTAAATCAAGGCACCCCATTACCAGATTTACCATAGAAAAAGCGGTTAACCTTTTTAACCTTCTTGATCGATAATAGTAACCCCCAATGTTTCTCTAACCAGAGCTTACCATATGCGTAAGAAAACCCTGAGGTCTCATTATTTAAATGAACTCTCGTTGATAGGGCCTATACGACTAACAACACCTGGTTAGGGTTTCACAAGGACATCACCAAGCTAATGGGTATTTAATAAAGAGAATCTTTCTCCTGTTCATTTAACTGAAAAAGTTATAAATTATTGCATCTCTCACAGGGTTCCCTTCCCACCACTTCACCTGCGTTTTACTTTAAGTTGCCCTATTTTACAATTTTACCTTTTTTTTTCTTTTCTTTTTGTAACCTTTATGT